>VONZ01001516.1:0-131798 GCA_012976165.1 Labeo catla
GTGTTTACTTATCAGAAATGCTCTTGGATACAAAGTGTCTCACTAGATAAGCAAAGTGTCTCACTAGATAAGCTTCTGGTCATGAAAGAGACAGTTTTGTGCTCATCCAGTGTGTGACCTGGTGCCCACTGACAGTGATAAGAGAGGCAGACCGCGGCGAGACAATGCCCACCGTGGCTTTTCCTCAGCTGGCCGGTGTGGGAAAGCACTCACCCCTCCCCGTCCAGTCAGAGGATGTGTAGGCTCAAAGCTGTTATCTGCTCACAATAACATCCTGGTACATGTACCGCACTGTTCTGTCCAAGGGAAGTTGGATACAAATAAAAGACGGTGCAATCAAGGACCAGGGTGGAGGGAGTGACAGTAAACACAAGAGCTATTTACTGAGGTCAAACCAGGGAAATATTACTTCCAATGTCATCAGTAACCAGCCAAGACATGTTTAAATAGTTTATAAATGGCAGAGAGGTCATAAGAAAGAAATAACAAAGTTACAGTGTTACATTGTAAACATCTTAAAGGTCCTAAAATGCTAAATTTTTTCATCCAAATTATAATTTCCTCATTTTTGATTCTTTTGATTTTGAGTTGAAATGTGGCATGAGATTCAGCCTGTGGGGAAGTCGTTCATGCAGTCAAGCTGATGATTAGTGCACTGCCTGATGGGTCCAGACAAGAACGGCTGTATCTGCGCCTGAATGACTCTAAAAACAACACCTACAGCAGGAGACAAACAACAGGTGGAGGAACAAGCCCAAACAAGCAAACAGGAAAGAGCAGAAGCAGCTGTCTCACACTGCCTCCAGACAGGAAAGCTCCGAGCTCGCCACGCTCTTCTTCAAACAGCACTGTGGCCTGACAAAAACAGGAAGGCAGATTACTGCGGTTTGCAGGTCTACAGTAGCCTAAATGAATAATTCGCCTAATTATCACATTTACGCATGTCATTCCAAACTCGTAGGATGACTTCTGTGGTTCGCAAACAGAGAAATCATGAAGATATCCTGGTTTTTCAAGACTTAAATTTACCCCAACACATATTAAATCACAAAACCAGTACATGTTATAATGTACTGATGATAACTACCTTCAAAACAGGTGTTAAAAGAGACGCATGATAAATCAGAGTTCACAAGCAGCTGAGGTAAATATAATACATGCACAGATGCACAGTGTCATTTACACAAACACAAAACACCATTATGGTAATACACATGATGCTAAAATAATGTAATAAACATTCATTAAACAACAAGAGATGTAACATTAAACCCCACAGAAGAATGCACAGAAGAAAACTAAGAATAAACAGTTATTTCAATGAAAAACCAACAGATGTGAGTTGTCACACATGGAATTATGAGAATGTCAATTTTAATATGACTTGTTTTTCATTCCAAAAACTGTACATTTAAACAGTATTTAGTGTAAAATGTCTTGTTTTTCACCATATAAATAGAGCAACGGGCCCTTCAAATACAACACGTTTTTTTTTTCCTTTCCACTGCTCTACTGCTTTTCCATTGTTTATCTGTTATGGATGTGTTTGACCATTGCGCTCACATCTCGCGTCTTTTGCGCCATTATAAAAACGCAGTGCTCAAGTGGCATGTCCATCAATGCATTTTTTTCCCAAAGCTAGCATATTTTTTCAATGGGAGCTCCGCGTTTTTAAAAGACGCATTTTGGGATGATGGACCCTTTTCACAAGCCTGTGATGACGCGTTTTAACGGTCGTCATCATCATAAATCCTTTAAAGTTTTTTATATTTTGATTTTTAAAAATATGTATGTATGTACATTTATAACACTATACTTCATATTATACCACCTTTTCATCAAGTTACAAAAAAACTAGTTAACGCTATGTGAGGGTGTTTCTAATGCCGCGTCTATGGGAGGGACGGTAAGTTTGACATTGTTCTCTCCTCTGACTGCCGATATCAGTCTCTCTCTATTTTTTTCCTTTGATTGGAAGTCGTGAAAACACTATCGTGTAGTTTTTCTTTTGCTATATGAGCAAATGAGAATGCAAAAAATATATTTGTGGTACTCTCCCATTCACTGCTCGGATTTTACCCAACTATGACGACTTCCGCTATGAGAAACCCGGAAATGTGAGAAAGGTCCATCGCTGCGTCTCAGTTCACTTACTTATTCACATTTTTTTTCCCGTAAGAGCGGACATGGCTGTTTGTAAATTTTATGGGTCCGGCTTACAGTCTCATTCGTGTCCAGCTATTTTAGCTGTACAAAACAGCTTATTTTGCAGCTTGATATTGCAAATTGGTGTGTCTTAGCATATTATTTTAATGTATCTGAATTATAAACACACTGGTTTGTAGTGCAAACAGTTTTACAGTTTACTGCACATTGCTATTATTCTTGTTGTGATTTCCTTATAGCGGCTAGTCGGCTAAACCGGAAGTCTCACTTATAGGCTAACTTCTGCATTAAAGAAAAAGATGGATACTATGCCCTAAAAGCAAAGCCATTGGAAGGCAAGCCTGCAACCATTAGCCAAAAAAGCAACACTTCCGGTCTGGAAGATGTGGGAAAGGAGACCAAAAGCCATTTTTTTTTCCTTTTTCGAGGAAACGGCTTGTCATTTAATGAATCGACAGCCTATCTGCTAATCTTTAACATGTTTTACACTAAACTACACTTTTGGATTGAACTATTTTTAATGTTTACCATGAAAAGAAATGCTGTATTATAAGAGAAGTCACTGACTGGGATTTAGCTTACAACACTTCTCATTCATTCCTATGGTATAAACGGTGACTGAGTGTCGCACAACTCTGACTGAAATTCAGTGATGTTAAGGCTGTAATGTGATTGGTTATTAAGGGACACGTGATCCTATTTAGCCGTTACGCTTTCTCCTTTAGTAAGTACAGACCCTTTCATGTCCCTATAGTAAGCCAATCTCTGCTAAAAGTATGTACTTTTGAGTTTGTAGCAGAATAGTAACTAGGCAAGCTCTGGGACATACTACTTCGTCATGACTGCGTCTTTAACGGACACTCTTTTGCTTAGTTATGTGCATTCTGTAACTGTTTAAACTGCCCTGTTATATTCTTGTCACAGTTAACATCATCCACATTTCGTTTAATTTAATTTCCTACTTTATTTATACTTTATTACTTCACTCGTTTTTGGTTGCTAGTTCGCACCACTTTTATTTGGAGCACAATGTCTTTTGAAAAGAGGAAAGATAAGATTAAGCATGTAGACAAACCATGTTTTAGAGCGTGTGTTCCTCCCTGCCCTCGTTACATCACGAGCGGGGATACACACGCTCTATGCGTGGTTTGTCTGGGAGCGGGGCATGCGGCATCGGCCCTCGAGTGGGCCGATTGCCCGCATTGCGATCGTCTTCCGATGCGCACGCTCCGCTCCCGGAAGGCTCTCTTTGAGGAGGGAGCCTTCACCAGCGTTCCCCGCGGGTCTGGTCCCGCTTCCACCGAGGCGGAGCGGTTACTGCACTCGTGGGGATCGCAGTTGGATCTGCTGGAGGGTATTGAGACGGGTGACCCCCTATCTCATGCCTCACCCAGCAGATCCGCAGCCCGCTCCGCGGAGCCTTCCTTTCTTTCCCGATCTCCACACCGAGGTGTCGAGATCGTGGAATTCCCCGTTTTCAGCCCGCTTGTTCATCCCTGCTTCCTACAATTATGGCAGCGTTGCGGGGTTGGACGAGCGTGGCTATAGAGCGATGCCACGGGTGGAACAGACACTCGCCAGCTATCTGTCCCCCGGTTTGGCATCGTCTCTTAAGGCTCCGGCATTGCCGACCAAACCGCTGCGAGTCACCTCAGCGTTGATCGGCAAGGGGTACACGGCGGCAGGTCAGGCTGGTGCGTGTCTGCACACGATGTCTGTGTTGCAGGCATACCAGGCTGACCTGCTGAAAGAGCTGGATGAAGGGGAAGAGATCAAAGACGCTGACATCGCGGAGGTTAGGAGAAGCTCGCCACCCCTGAGGAGGTCTCGGGGGCCGCTAGTTCAGGTGCTTCCTGCCGGGGAACCGTTACAGGACACCGTTCTAGTGGCTCAACAAACACCAGAGACCAGTCTCGAGAGACTGGTTCCCTCAGTAGATCATTTGGCAGCGTGGAAACTACTGCCCAATGTGTCTGCTTAGGTCCTGCGTACTGTAGAAAGAGGGTATCGAATACAGTTCGGCGCTCCTCCGCCGCCATTTGTCGGGGTCTCCCCCACCTTGGTGGGCCCCGAGCAGGGTCTGGTAATGGAACAAGAAGTAGTTTCTCTTCTGAGGAAGGAGGCCATCGAGGTGGTCCCTCCTCACGACAGGGAGTCCGGGTTCTACAGCCGGTATTTCATTGTTCCGAAGAAGGATGGGGGCCTGCGTCCCATTTTAGATCTTCGTGTTCTGAACCGCTCAGTCATGAAGCTGAAGTTCAGGATGCTTACTCTCAAGCAAGTAGTGTCACAAATCAGGTCCGAGGACTGGTTTGTGACGATAGATCTGAAAGACGCGTACTTCCATGTCTCCATCCTTCCTCAACACAGGAAGTTCCTGAGGTTTGCTTTCAGGGGCGAAGCATACCAATATCGGGTTCTTCCGTTCGGCCTAGCACTCTCCCCCCGCACTTTTACCAAGTGTGTGGATGCAGCTCTGGCTCCGTTGCGACTCCAGGGCATCCGCATACTAAACTATATCGACGACTGGTTAATTCTAGCACAGTCGGAACAGTTAGCGGCTCAGCATTGAGATGTTGTGCTCGCTCACATGAAAGAGTTGGGGCTGAGACTGAACGCCAAGAAAAGTGTGTTGTCTCCATTACAGAGAACCACTTATCTAGGTGTGGTATGGGATTCGACCACGATGCAGGCACGGTTGTCTCCTGCTCGGATAGAGTCGATCCTCGCTGCAGTCAGGAGAGTCAAAGTAGGCCGGTCACTCACTGTCAAGCAGTTTCAACAACTGCTTGGTCTGATGGCAGCTGCGTCCAACGTGATACCTTTTGGCCTGCTGTACATGAGACCCCTACAGTGGTGGCTCAAAACCAGGGGGTTTTCCCCGAGGGGAAACCCGCTTCGCATGATCAAGGTCACGCGGCGATGCCTACGTGCCTTGGACATGTGGAGGAATCCCTGGTTCCTGTCTCAGGGCCCGGTGCTGGGAGCTCCTTGTCGCCGCGTAACGCTAGCAACAGATGCTTCCCTCACCGGTTGGGGTGCGGTCATGAGTGGCCACACCGCCCGCGGTCTGTGGAGAGGTCACCAACTCACTTGGCACATAAATTGCCTGGAGATGCTGGCCGTGTTCCAAGCGCTGAAGCACTTTCTCCCGGACCTAAGAGACCGTCATGTGTTGGTCCGCACCGACAACACAGCGGTGGTCTCTTACATCAACCACCAGGGAGGTCTGCGTTCGCGCCCCTTGTACAAGCTGGCGCACCAGATCCTTGTGTGGTCCCGGGGCAAACTCCTCTCGCTGAGAGCGGTTTACTTGCCGGGGTATCTCAATGTGGGAGCAGACATCCTGTCGAGACAGGGGCCGAGGCCCGGGGAATGGATGCTTCACCCCGAGGTGGTGAAGCAGATCTGGAGAGTGTTTGGTCCAGCCCAAGTGGACCTTTTTGCCACGAGGGAGAACACGCAATGTCCCCTCTGGTACTCTCTAGCTCATCCAGCTCCCCTGGGGCTGGATGCCATGGTACAGACGTGGCCGAGGCTTCGTCTGTACGCTTTTCCCCCGATCGCTCTGCTCCCGGGAGTTCTAGAGAGAGTGCGCCGGGACGGGGTGTCCCTCCTTCTAGTAGCCCCGTACTGGCCGGGCCGAGTTTGGTTCTCGGACCTGATTTCTCTCCTCGACGGCTCTCCATGGGAGATTCCCATCAGGAGGGATCTCCTCTCACAGGCGGGGGGCACTGTGTTCCACCCTCGCCCGGAGGCTGTGGAAACTTTGGGTGTGGCCCCTGAGGGGGCACACCTCTTAGCTTCCGGCCTCTCAACCGAGGTTGTTGAGACCATCCTCAAATCTAGAGCTCCCTCTACGAGGAAACTTTATGCCTTGAAGTGGAAGCTTTTCACTTCTTGGTGCGGACGCCACCAGCAGGACCCAGTTAACTGCCCAGTTGGTACAGTGCTGGAGTTCCTGCAGGATAGGCTTTCCGCAGGGTTATCCCACTCCACCCTGAAGGTCTACGTGGCGGCTATTGCGGCCTACCACGCCCCTCTCGGTGGTCTCTCGGTGGGTAAAGACCCCCTTGTCTCACGGTAAAGACCCCCTGCTCTCGGATTTTACCCAACTATGACGACTTAGAAATGTGAGAAAGGTCCGTTAGTCGTTAGAGTGTGCATCGATCTGCACTTCGAATTCTAACTAGAAGTAAGCTAGTAGACCATCTGGGAATCTTCTAAACTAATTCTATTTTCGAGTACTATTTAGGATAGATAGTATGTGAATTGGGATGCAGCACAGTGTTTTTCCATCCACCTTATTCTTCAGTGCAGAATTATGGGTGAGGCGGTTCATTAGCCTATATAGGGAAATAATGAGAAGAATAACAACATGCAGTAAACGGTAAAAGAGTTTACACTACAAACCACCCTGCTGAAAAAAACAAAACAAAAAAAAACAATAGACACCATTACAAAATTAATGGTTTTACTGGTTATAATGAGACTAATATTCCCTTTTTTAAATCGAGCCGTTCTCAGATAGCAGAGGCCACTCCCACAATAGTTGATTGACATGAGCGTTTTACCTCAGACCAGCTGTAACAGTCCAGTAACTTTCCTTGTTTCGATGACGGAGCAGGGATGTAAGTTAGACAAGAATATCTCCGATTGAGCGACTGAGGTGTTGTGTTGCTGGATGTAATAATGAACATAGTGGTCGTCATTTACTCCCGACATCTGAGCCCTGAAGATGCAGTGGATTACATTTGTTTTGTGAAGGGAATGCGCCTCCCGATCTACATATATCCATCTATGTTCGCGCGAATCATTCATGATCCAGCTTCACTTACAGCAAAAGTGAGTATGAAAAGTAAGAATCTTTGCAATCGCCTTTCCTTATAACGTGGTAGTTAGGAAGTTTAGCAGCTAAACGTGGCTAAATGCGGCTAATGTAAACAAGCTTGTCATTCCACAGAGAGAAGAGAGGGGCGGGGTGAGCAGAGCTCATTTGCATTTAAAGGAACAACCCCTTAGAATGGGATGATTTTTGCAGAGCTCATTTTGACAAAGGGTGTTTTACAAAACCATTGAGAAATTTTAATCAAAGTATATTAGAGACTTTTCATTAAGACCCTAAAGAATCATATCAACTTGTGGAAAATGGGCATCTGATGACCCCTTTAAGTTAAATAAAGTTAAATTGCAATATTTTTTTGCCAGTTGGAGTTGGTCACCATTTAAAGGGATAGTTTGTCTAAAAGTTACAATTATGTCATCATTTACTCAACCTCGTCATGTTTGATATATGAGTTTCTTTCTTCTGTTGAACACAAAACAAGATATTTTGAAGAATGTTGTAAACAAACAGTTGACGGTAACCATTAAAAGGATAGTTGATAGCTGACCAAAAATGAAAATTCTGTCATTAATTACTCACCCTCCTGTCGAGACCTTTGTTCATCTTCAGAGCACAATTAAGATATTTTTGATGAAATCCGAGACCGTTCTGAGGGTGGAGGGTCAGAAAGCTCTCGGATTTCATCAAAAATATCTTAATTTGAGTCTGAAGATGAATGAAGGTCTTACAGGTTTGGAAAGAGCATATTTGATAGTATATTTGTTCTACCGACAACTGTTTGATAAGCAACATTTGTAACATAATGACAGAATTTTCTTTTTTGGCTGAACTGTCCCTTTAAGTCCATCGTATAGAATAACCTCCAGAAGATTCTTAAAAAAATGTACCTGTTACAGAGAAGAAAGAAAGTTATTACATTTTTAAATAACATGACGGTGAGTAAATGATTATTTTAGTAATATAAACTACGACTAGTGTTAGCTTTTAAACTGGAAGATTTGAAATCTTTCACAGAGGCTGAATCGATGGCGTTGAGGAACTTTTAGGGGCCTCGTATCTTAATCAGAATTCCAAAAGCTGCAGGCGAAAGGGCCCTTAGCAGAGGTAAGGAATTGCTTCCTTTCTTTTAAAGCAAGAAAAAAGTGACCTCATTACGAGAAAATACGTCTTAAATGTTTGCACATGTGGAGGCTGATGCTATTTGCAGTCACCAAGCACCATAGCAGGCCAAGCCTTTGGGGACATTTCTCTCCCCCCTCTTTTCTTGCCAGATAATCGTCCATATGCTTTTTCAGAAACATCCTGAGCGAAACAGCTTAATGTCCTGTATGGCTTTCACATGTTTGAGCTGCTCAAAGGCTTCTGGGTCCAGATGCAAGCGCTGCAGTCACGTCTGGCTCGAAGCACATTAGGAGCCGGGGGAAGAGCGTCACGTGGTCCATCTGCAATTTTGATTGATTACAGCTTACTGAGAGCCAATGACCAGTTCGTATGGGTGAACTGACGGCTAAAGGACACCAAAATGTCATTGAGTTCAACAGGACACACAGGAGGCCAAAGCAGGGTTATCTCAAGTTAACTATAGTTAACTATAAAACCATAAAAAGTCACTTAAATTAAAATAAAATTGATTTTTTTTTTTTTTTAACTTATTTCAGCTTGTTGCCAAGGCAGCGCTTCTTATTTTCATTTTGTTTAGCTTGATGTAAAGATATAGCAAAAAAAGTAATAAAAACTTCATAAATATTAATAATAATGTGAATAATAATAATAATACAATGACTTAAACTATACCTAAATTAAAATAAAAACAAAAATATATAAAAATAAAACCTAATTCAAAATATTAATAAAATAGACAAAAACTAACAAAATGACAAAAACTAATGCTTCAAGTAAAATTAAAATTAGAACAGAAAATATAAAAACTAATTTAAATATTAATGCAAACTACATGGACAATAATGATATAAACTACTACTTTAAAATTCAAATGAAAACTGAAAATATAACAAAAATGACAAAAACTAATAATACTTTTCACTAAAAATTAAAATGAAAACAGAAAATATAAAATTAAACACTAATTCAAAATATTAATAAACTACATAGACAAAAATGACAAAAACTACTAATACTTCAACGTAAATTTAAGTGAAAACAGAAAATTGATAAAATACAACCTAATTCAAAATCTTAATAAAAACTATAGACAAAAACTAACAAAAATTACAAAAACTACTACTTTAACTAAAATTAAAATGAAAACAGAAAATACAAAATAAAAACTAATTCAAAATATTCATAAATATGACAAAATGACAAAAAACGACCAATATTTTAAAAATAAACAGAAAAGAGAAAAACAAATTCATAATATTTTAGCAAAAAGTACAAACAGTAGATAAAAACTAACAAAAATTACAAAATGACTAATACTTCAACTAAAATTAAAATAAAAAAAAACAGAAAATATGAAAAAAAAATAATTGAAAATATTAATAAAATAACAAACTACTAATACATCAACTAAAATTAAGAAATTATACAAACAAAAACTAGTTCAAAATATTAATAAAAACAACAAAAAAAATGACAAAAGCTACAAATACTCCAATTAAAATTAAAATGTATATATAAAAATAATATATATATATATATATATATAAACTAATTTGTATTTTTATAAAAAAGTACATAAATGAAAACGAACAAAAATGACTATTTCAATTAAAATTGAAAGCAGAAAATATAAAATTAAAAACTAATTCAAAATATTAATAAATATGACAAAATGACAAAAACGACCAATACTTTAAAAATAGAATTAAAACAGAAAACAAAAAAAAATGACAGTACAATAGATAAAAACTAACAAAAATTACAAAATGACTAATACTTCAACTAATAATAAAAACTAATAAAATTAATTCAAAATATTAATTAACTAACAAACTACTAAACGACAAAAATGACAAAAGCTAAAAATACTCCAGTCCAAATTTAAATAAGAGAAAATATATAAAATAAAAACTAATTCGTATTTTAATAAAAAAGTACATAGATAAAAAGTAACAAAAATGACTAATATTTTAATTAAAATGAAAACAAAATATAGAATTAAAAACAAAATATTAATAAAAAGTACATAGATAAAAACGAAAAAAAAAGTCAAAAAATTAAAATCTAAAATAAAAAAAAAAAATCCAAATATTAATTCAGTTCAGTTCATAAAAACAAATGATCAAAAATGACAAAAACTACTAATACTTTAAGTAAAATTTCAATGAAAACAGGAAATAAGTATTTTTAAATATTCAAAATGTTAATTCAAATTCTAACAGTATCTCTATGATCCTCAAATAATACTGGGTCAAAGTCTAACTCCAACCAAAATGATCAATTTGCATTTTTTTTTTTTTTTAAGTGAACAGTAGCTTGGCAAAGGTGGCAAACAGCAGGAACGTAGGCGGGTTACTGGTTTCTTTCATTTTTATTGGGACCTATGACAAACATGTAGAACTGCACAGCGGCCGGGCCGTCATGTCGTTCCGATATGATCAACTGGTATTTACAAAGTACTTTCTTTTTTTCCATCTTTTCCTAAAAGCAGGAGCTACATTGATCATACATGTTAGAAACGATTAAAAAAAATAGAAATAAAAATGTACATCATACACTTGATATAGATTTTTTTGCTTTTTACAGAGGTAAAAATTTGGATTGTAAAAAACAAAACTAATCAATACAATAGGGTTTATTTCAGTTTTTAACTTTTTCTGTTTCTTTTCTCTATTTTAGTATACAAGGAGATAGATTAACATGATGCTTCAGGCACTTTTTAACAGGTAAATGTGTGTCGTAGCAAGACGCCACACCAGGACAGACGTTCATACACAATGCTTTTGGTTAACTTTCCATTACCACAGATAGAAAAATAAAACGCAGCTCTTCTCTAAGCTCGGATGACAGCCGTATTGCAGAAGCTGACATACTCGGATACAGAAAGGACACGTGGTGAATGAAGGACACAGTGACAGCTGACAACCCCAGCTTCCTCCCCGCCACCCATTAGCGAGAGGACTCCAGTGAAGAGACACACTAATCAACACTCGCAGACTAAAAGGTACAAAAGTTGCCCCTGGGGCGACACCTTTTCAAAACTAAAATATACTCAAATATACCATAATAAGTACTAACGTGTACCTTTAAGGTACTAAAATGCACTTTTTAGGGGTAAATAAGATAGAAGGTTGGACCTTTTTCAAAAACACCAGCCCAGTGATAGCTTTTGTACCTTTTTTCTGAGAGTGAAACCACACAGCAGCACCTCACTCTTAAAAATAAAGGCTTTCACAACATCAACCCTTTCAGTTCTACGGTTCTTTAGAAAAGTTACAAAAGTCAGAGACCACATTGAATCTTTTCATTTAAACCTGAAACCTCAAAAAAAAAAAAAAAAAAAATAAAAATATATATATATACTTATTCTGTACTGTAAAAAATACTTAAATGTTTAAGTATACTTAACTTGATTGTACAAGTAATTTAAACTTAAATTATATTTTTTTATGATCAATCGACTTAAAAAGTCAAGCTGAATTTCATATAACTTCATGAAAAAGTCCAAATTGCTAAACTTATTTTGATAGTTTGAGTAAAGTATAAAAAAAGATAATAAAAATAATAATAATAAATATATATATATATATATATATTTTTTTTTTTTATTTTATTTTTTTTTTACTGTGTACAGAATATGTAACAAAAAAATTTCCTACAAAAATACAAAAACCAATGATACAAAGACCGTGTTCGGAATTGAATACTAGCAGAACTGAATGTTAACTGAATACTATTTTGTATATAGTGTAATTTTGTATACAGCACAGTAATTCACAGTAATTTATGTAATTCCACAATAATCACATTATTACCACATCACCTCTTCACACTGCATGATTATTTCAACATATAATAATGATAATTATTATTTTTAAACATTTGTTTTATAAATTATAATAATTAAATAAAACATTTTTATTAAAATTTTGTGTTAAATACATATTTATTTCTAACCCTTTAACTGTCACACCCATTTTTGAACACAGACATAAAAATGCACTATCCAGACGTTTTAAAAAAAAATAATTTATGAATGAAAATATTTTGTAATATGATTTTGATGTACATTTTCCGTGGTAATGCAAATTGTCTGATTTTAAAATGCCTTTCAAAGGATGAATTTTGAGATTTAAGTTTTGAACTGATATATAATTTCTTATAATATCTAAAGTGTGATAGGGAAAAAGGTAATGAAGAAAGTCTTTTGTGACAAAGGTCAGAACTCATGTTATGATGTAGATTTTTTTAAGTTGCACTCCTGACATGTATTAATCTATTACTTTTCCTACATGATTTGTAACACAAAAATATGGTAAAATATCTATTTAGGAGTCTTAGACCTTTCCAATGATGTATACTTTGTCATAATTAGATTAAAATTTATTTGTAATATGGTGAAATAAACAGAGGGGACGGTGACAGTTAAAGGGCTAATCTGATCAAACAAGCCAAAAAAGAAATGTGGCTGGCTTTCTAAGCCTGTTCACATTAAGAATGATAACTATAACTACACAATTCTAATAATCATTGCATTTCTATGAGAATTTGGAAGTTTACAGCAGCTGTAATGAAAACGACACAGAATTAGAATCACAAAATTGGAATCAGAAACATTTTGTTCAGATGAAGAATGATAGAAACACTGACAGCCAATCAGAATCCACCTGAATGAATTATTACAGTTATCACTCTTAGTGTGAACAGGCCTTAATTATATTTTCATCCATCCCATTGAAAACATGGAAGGTCAAGTCAACTGTGTTGCATTGTGGGATAGTATAAATGCATACTGCAAATTCTTGTAAATGTAGCTTGGACGTAATTTGCATACAAATCAAAATGCACACTACATACTGCAGCAGTAGTAGGAGTATGCGATTCCGAACCAATCTTTGAACCAATGTGACATCAAACACTTGTTTTGATCTCCAAAGAACCTTTATAACAAAAAACGGTTCATGTTGAGAAGAGGTTCTTCAACGAACCATTAAACAACCTTTATTTTTAAGAGTTTCACACTGTGATTTGAGAACACACCACATGGTTTTGAGGCTGAACGTTTATATAACATGAAGAAGCTTCTGACGCACATATACTGTACATTCTTTGACTGCTCACATACACTTTGAGTATCTATGAAATCACTGCTTTGTCACTGGATGATTTATTCAGACAAAGCACGAGCAGGGGAAGGTGACTGGTTAACCAATGAAGTCCTTCACAGGGGTGGGTGAGGTGATGGAGACGGACTCGACCCATACGAGCCGCCTCGACGATTGTACCATGCCGTTTGTCTCCCGCAATAACTGGAGCACTTTTTTAAAGAAAGGCCTATCTATTGGGGTGTTGTTATTTTTTATATATATAATAGAAAAATATCTTTCACTATTTTCTTTTCTTTGAGGAACTGCATTGATTCATTTTAATGTCCTCTCAAAAAATTAAGGCGTTACGCTATTGTCATGAAGAAAGTGGAGATCGGTTTGGCAAACGTCCCTCTGTAAAGCACCCTTAAAATCAAGCTTATTTTTCTGTTTCCTTTTGATTTTCTTAGAGAACAGGACTGGAGCTGGAAACATCTTTGAGACAACAATTCCTTCCATTTCTAGAGACAAATGAGCTTTTTTCAAGGGAAAAAAGATTTAGCGCTTTAGTGTTTTCCCTCCGGAGAATATATGAGATTAAATAGATGGCATAAAATCATTTTATTAATTCATATTTTTATCTTGTTCTCTGGTAAAAAAAAAAAAAAAAATACAGTTGAAGTCAAAAGTTTACACCCCCCTTCAGAATCTACAAAATGTTAATTATTTGACCAAAATAAGAGGGATCATACAATATGCACGTTATTTTTTTTAATTAGTACTGACCTGAATATGATATTTCACACAGAAGATGTTTACATATAAGAGAAAATAATAGTTGAATTGATAAAAATGACCCCGTTCAAAAGTTTACATACACTTGATTCCTAATACTGTGTTGTTACCTGAATGATCCACAGCTGTTTTTTTTTTTTTGTTTGTTTGTTTTGTTTTTTTTTTTGTGATGGTTGTTCATGTTCTGAACAGTTAAACTGCCTGCTGTTCTTCAGAAAAATTCAGGTCTCACAAATTCTTTGGTTTTCCTGAATTTTTGTGCATTTGAACCCTTTCCAACAATGACTGTGTGATTTTGAGATCCATCTTTTGACACTGCGGACAACTGAGGGACTCATATGCAACTATTACAGAAGGTTAAAACACTCACTGATGCTCCAGAAGGAAAATGATCCATTTAGAGCCGGAGGGTGAAAACTTTTGAACAGAATGGAGATGTGTTTACTTATTTTGCCTATATATCATATTTTTTCATTTAGTACTGCCCTTCAGAAGCTACAGAAGATACTTACATGTTTCCCAGAAGACAAAAACAAAAAATTTGTGCGACCTGAAGGATTTTTCTAAAGAACAGCAGGCAGTTTAACTGTTTAGGACAAACAAGAACTCATGAACAACTATCACTAAACAAAAAAACACAGATGTGGATCATTCAGGTAAAAAACAGTATTTAGAATCAAGGGGATGTAAACTTTTGAACAGGGTCATTTTTATAAATTCAAGTATTATTTTCTCTTGTGGACCATATGCTGTTAATGCAAAATATCTTATTCAGGTCAGTACTAAATAAACACTAACATGCGTTTTGTATGACCCTCTTATTCTGGTAAAATAATGAACATTTCGTAGATTCTGAAAGGGGGGTGTAAACTTTTGACCTCAACTGTATCTAAACATCCTAAAACTGCATAAGATATTGTTTTGTACTGACGTATTTAAGCATAAATCTAATAAAATTGTGAGGTTTGTTTAAATCAATAGAAATCTATAATAAATTAATACAAATAAGGTAAAATTCAAAGTTTTTCAAGACAAAAAATATGATTAAAAAATGATTTTTTTGCAATTTAAGTAGCGTGGGCTCACTGGAAACTCCTCTTTCCTCATATGGCTGTGCTTTTTTGCCCACAGTCTGATGATTTCTCTGTTTTTTTTTACCCCCCTCCCTTTGGCTGGTGATTCAATTGACCGCGAGAATAAATATGACAAAAATAATCTTTGGATATCAAATATGCATCAAAAGCCACCCTGGCCTCCAAAATAAGTCAACTCTAAGGAGAACGTCCCATGTCTGAAGCGCAGCTGTGGCTGTCGAAGGTGATTACAATAATTCGATTTGAAACATATACATATGAGTATACAGTATTTACATATACTCTGGATGCAGCTTATGTAAATTTGGCTTAAATATAATAACGACAATACTATGCTGTGATACAATGTCATCATTCCTTTACAACAACACGCACGCAGGCACTGAAACACACGCTCTCCCACAGACGCACTACAAATGGACGCTTCTGACTACAGGTTTAGTGTCTCGAGCGAATCTCATTGTTATTGTTCTGAACGACTGTTAAAGGGCTTGGGATATAAATGCCAGTTTATGCACGGGAAGAGTAAACAGCGAATTCCTCCCTTTGCTGGCCACGAAACCGAAACGGCGCGCCGTAAAAACAACAAGCGATTCAAGTTCTTGAAAAGTCAAATCAGTGTAAAAAATATAAAGTACCTGCATAAGTAATGCATGACATGAAGGCTCCAGGAGCCACCTGACAAAAGAGCCATTTCTTTCACGAGGAACCGAGAGAAACGTCCACAACAAAAGGGAAAGAAAAGAACATACACATATATATATATTTTCATATTTATAAAAACAAACCAAAAGAGAACGTCTTCAAGCCAGTCAATGCACCAATTGTTTTCTGGAATCAGGAGAGGCCATAAGTAAAGCGCCAACATCGGGCGCCGTCGGTTTGGTCCGCTCCTGCCCTCCTCAGTGCTAGCGTTCCGAGGGGCGTGTTTAGGGTTCGTTCGGGACGGGCGGGCGGGGTTTTCAACCGACGGCCTTGTGCTTTCCTCCGCAGCAACCGCAGGCCACGCCGCAGCGGTGGCACACGTGAAGCGGCGGGTAGCAGCACAGACAGGGCGCCAACACCGACAGCCCCAACAGGGCCGTCCAGCGAAGGCAGAAACGTTCCTCGCTGGTGTCGCACGAGCACGGGTCCGAGTAGTCGCCCTCCGGGTCGGACATGCAGTGGTAGAGCATGCTGTCGGCGCACCACATGAAGCTGACCCGGTGGATGCAGGTCCGGATGGGGTCGGGGGCGTCGTGGCACTGTCCGCGCCGGTTCTCCTCGTGGTTGAACATGTCCCGACAGTAGACACAGCGCGATCGCTCTCCGTCCTCTTTCCGCCGCTTGCCCTTGAGCTTGAACGCCCGCGGCTGGGTGGCCACGACGCCCCCGCCGCTGCCGTCGCAGTGGCTCTTGAGGTCGCACTGGCTGAAGTCGGAGCTCGGCACGTAGGGGTAGTTGTAGTCGTGCTTTAAGGGTTCGTTCTTAGCGATGTGAACGTACGAGTCCGAGTCCTCGGGTTGGATGAACTTGTCCGGCACGGCGGCGTATCGGTAGTCCTCGTAGCCCGTGATCAGCCAGCGCTCCCGGGGGTTGATTCGGACGATCTCCTCGTCCTCAAACGGAAAGGGGTTCCTGGAGAACTTCTAAGAGGCGAGACAGAACAAAGAGTGCAAAAGTGATGACTGTGCCTTTAAGATCATATAATGCGGTTCCTTTTTTCTCTCACAATATTAAATCATGTCTCTTATTTCAAAAAGAAATTTAAATGTTATGTTTACTTATTACATAATCTGATTTAAGGATGGAGTACACTACATGCCTTTAAAATCAGAATGAAAAAACTCTCTCAGACTTTCAAGTTGTTCCAAACACAACACACTTATGCAGATAATTGTAAACAATATGTGGATCTAAAACTGGCTCAAGATATCAAATGTGTTTATACCCTCTGACTGGATAAAATCAAAATATGAAGCTAAAAAGTCCTTTTATTCACTTGATCTTCTGTGAAACACCAACTCTGACTCTGGGCTCTGACTATCGTAAATTGGTGTCAAACAGCATGTAATATATTTTAGCTGTAAACAATGTTATTTAAATATTGCTCAAATAAATATAAATATAAATTATTTTATCTTGTATCTGTTTTTTTCTTCTATTGTAGATAAAAATTCCAGCCCACCAGTAAAATTTTTATTATATTCCATCCACATTTTTTTTTTTGTATCAGCACTGAAAGTGAGAATGTTCCTGTTGGAAATGGTTAATATTTGTAGTATTTATAGCATTTATATATGAAGAATTCAGATGCAAAAGCCTCTAAATCCATCTGACGTCTTTTTAAAATGCATTTTTATCAGGCTCTGATGTATAGGTTTCTGCCTAAGTACTAAGTTTGAAGTAAAAGTATTTGATGGACGTACAATATGTGTCGAGAGCATTCACTCAGTATCATTATCTCATTTTTGACCGAGATGGCTTTTAGGGGGTTTTGCATCTGAACTCATATATATTTTTTGTATATTTCATTTTGTTTTCAATGTAAAAATAAAATATGACTTAAACATGGTACTTCCCTCAATAAATTCAACTCTTTATCATTTCATTGTATCCCTGAACCCTGACTTCTCAAACGTATTGTAGTTATTTTGCTTTCCTTAGTAAATAAGAAGCATCTAAGATATTGAAGAAAAATACATATATATCAAATAAAAATATATGGCCGTTTCAGAGCATGTATCTTCAAATGCTAATGAGCTACTGCTCACTCCACCCCTCTCTTTTGTTTTTTGTGTATTCAGTGGTGCGTTACCCAGAGATTTTCTTATAATTGGGAGATGAGACGGTCTGTATTACTTACTATTGGAGAAAGCGTAACAGTCAACTTAGATCACGTCTGCCTTGATAACCAATCACATTACAGCCTTGACATTATTGAATTTCAGTTCAGAGCTGTGAGACACTCAGTTGCCGTTTACGGATACCATAGCAATGAATGAGAAGTGCCGTAAGCTGAATACCACCTGTCCCAAAAAGTCAGTGACCTATTTTATATAACGGCTTTTTTCGGTCTAAAACTCTACAAAATAGTTCAATTCACAAGTACTGTTTAGTGTAAAACATGTTGAAAATTAGCAGCTAGGTTGTCGATTCATTAAATGATAAGCTGTTTTCTCTAAAAAGCTGTTTATTCAGCATAGTGAACCCTCTGCTCCATTGACATCCATTCAAAGGAAACGTCCTCTAGTCTCCTTTCCCAAATCGGAAGTTTTTGGCTAAAGGTTGCAGGCTTGCCTTCTACTGGCTTTGCATTACCATCAAAAACAAAACTCATGTTTTTAAGACTAACTAATATAAAACTAAGCAATGCACTGCGTTCTCTGTGGCTCTGATGTCGCAAGAAAATGAACACTCTTATGTTTTAGTAACTCTTTGTAACTTTTAAATCCAACTACAAAACAGCTGCATTGCTTACAGGACATTGCTGTACAACTGGCTGAGGGCTGGAAGTAAGCTAAATGGGACAGTCCGTCAGCAGTTGTGGGCGGGGCATGAGTAGTATGACATCATACTGCTCAGAAAATCAAAACTGTTTTTAGAGAATTGAGACTGTTTAGGTTTTTGGGAATTAAAAAAAAAAAAAGAAGTGAATAGATTTTTTTTATCATTGTAGGGTTGTTGTGTCCACACACTGCTAAGACACATTTATATGCAAACACCATGTAAAAGTGAAATTTTAGCTCTGATGTCCACTTTAAAAAAATATCTCCAAACTTGAAAGGTAGAGTATGTTCTACATTTCTAAAAGAGGCCTCTGACCTAGGACATTTGAGTATCCCTGATCTAGATGTATGAATATTCATTAACTCATGCAAATATTGATAAGGCTCCTATACGATCCACCTGACGCACCTGATCCAGGCTGTAGCGCTCGGGCGGCCGGTACTGCAGAATGCAGCGATGTGGATGAGGCTCGTAGAAGGTGGAGGTGGCCACTAGCTGTGTAGCGAGCTCCTTCTTCTGAGATGAGTTTGAGGAGCTGTCGGTGGCAGTCTGAAGAAGAAAAGATAAAAAAGACAAACTCAGTCTCAAATGACCTTCAGACATAATACAAGAATAAAACAAGAGCTGAAAACAGTACATGTACTGTCCAGGAAATTTGAAGAAAAAGACAGTCCCGATCACAGACAGGTGTTTTGCCGAGTAAATGCGGTTTTCCATGACCTCATGGGCGACTGGCATCGATTCACAACTAAACATTAATACATCACACACACTGCCATATACTGCACATAAACACAGACGCGCACGTCAGTGCAGTCAATCCGACGTGACGTGGCTCAACTTCAGTGTGCAATTAAACAAAAAAATCAGGCCTCAGGCCGCAGGATCTGTAAAAACCTCTGAAGTCTCCCTGTTATTAGAGGAACTCAAAATGATTCCAGCATGCTGGGATATAGGCCATCACACACAAAACCAACAGCTCCGGTTCGTAACATCACCAGAGAGACGTACAGAGCACCTCAAAATCAAGACATTTGCATGTTACTGAGGTGCATCGATTCAGTCCATGATGAGCGACAAAATGCATCAATATAGAATTGCTCTCTTTTAGGACTAAAACTGAGACTCTGAAACAGAAGGGGTGAATGAAAACGGCCACATGTCTGCTTTAAACGTATGAACAGAAACGCAGGATTTGAGCTCTCTTGTCTGGATGAGCTCCAGCGCAAAGTTTCCAGCCTAGTCGTTAAACACAAAACATAAGAATGGTGCAGACAGACAGCCTGCGGAGGTGGACTAAACAGACAGACAGAACGACAGACAGTGAGGCGGGCAGGCAGGCAGGGCGGATGGGAAGTGATTAGTGGCTGAGAGTCTGGACGTGATCCTTCCTTTGGTTGAACCGGATGCCTTCAACAACCACCTGCCAGGTGGAGTGTGAGCTCAAACACACACACACACACTTCCAGCTTTAAAAAGATTTATGTGGTTAGAAGAACGTATGTCAAAATATGACTAAAAGAAACTTGTTGGAAAAGTGAGAGATTGACAGAAACAAGTGTAAATGTTGGTTGTTTGTGGTTGTCTGTTAGCGTTGAGGTGCTAGTGGTAGACATAACTCACTTTTAGCTCATTTGAAATTGAAGTCTTTCTCTTCCGGGAAAACAAACCAAAATTATTCAAGATTTATCTTGGATATATGAAGTATCCAATAAAATGCCATCCAGAATCAGAATGAGAATCTGAAACCTATTTCGTTGGAAACTATACATAACCTGCAAATTCTCAATATGGGACAGGTTAAACAGTTATTTTATTTTATTTTATTTTATTTTGGTGTAGCCAAAAGATTGTATTTCTATTTGATTTTATTTAAAATGTGCCAAATAAAAAAGTGGATGAAAAGCAAATAAGTATGCGTAATGGTGAACCGCAATGGGAGCAGCTGAAATTGAGAGAGTTTTTTAATTATTTTATTTTGGTGTAGCTAAAATTGTGAGAAAGATTGTATTTCAGTTTGATTTAATGTAAAATATGGCAAATAAAAAAAAATAAATATGTGGATGATAAGTAAATAAGTATGCATAATGGTGAACCGCAACGGGAGCAGCTGAAAGTGAGAGATTTTTATTTTTATTTTTAATTTTATTTTTTATCATTCTATTTTATTTTATTATTTTATTTAATTTTGATGTAGCTAAAAGAGTGAGAAAGATTGTATTTCAGTTTGATTTTATATAAAATATGCCAAATAAATATGTGGATGATAAGCAAATACGCATGCACAATAGTAAAACACAATGTGAGCAGCTGAAAGTGGGAGACAATTTTACTTTACTTTTTATTTTAATAATTTTATTTTATTATTTTATTTTATTTTGGTGTAGCTGAAAGTGCGAGAAAGATCAAATTGAAAGTATTTCAATTTAATTTTATATAAAATATGCCAAATAAATATGTTTATGATAAGCAAATAAGTATGCATAATGGTAAAACGCAATGGGAGCAGCTGAAAGTGAGAGAATTTTTTATTTTATTTTATTTTATTTTGCATTCATTCATTTACCAAACCTCTCACCTGATATTGTTTTTGACTAGTGATAGCATCACAGGACTGTGATATACCTAATCTCTCTTTGATTAACCATATTTTTCAAGCCATTCACGGGGACTGTACAATCCATCCCCCATTAGTTCACTGGCATCAGATAATGTCGTGCCACTCAAACTGAGTTTTCCATGTTTGAGGCTAAACTCCAGCTGTGCGAGAGGTGGCTGGCCGGAGCTCGCTCTCTATCTTTCTCTCTCTGTCCCGGTCCAGCCTGGCCAGGCCTTGGTTTCCCCTTCGTGTTCATACAAAGACCTCAGAACTGCTGGCCAAAAATAATACAGGCGTCCCTCAAAGCGCTGCCAAGAGAGCCTGAGCCGACATGACTTAAAAATACGTTTAGGAGGATAGCTGGGGCAGGACTGCTGGAGATAATTAAAAACACAGACCCTTTCAGATGTTTACACTGCAGGTCTAAAAAACTCTGGGCCTAAGTACTCAAGCAGTATGAGGCCGACATAGATATAAAAAACTAGTGAGCTGCCTTGCTGTCTACTGCCTACATAGGCAGCTGTCTTCTGAGGCTGCATCATAACCAAATGAAACCTAAAGACCCAGGTATACTGCATTTTCCATGTTATGCATCACCAGTTCATTCTCTAAATTGTATATGAAGGCCTTTAGTCTATTTATTCCAACATAGTTTGGTGTTAGCATGTTGCTAAACTAATGGTATAAGGCTCATATAAGCACAAAGACATAGCACTCAAATATTTGGTGAAACAGATGATGTATTTGAGCAGAAATATTTTAACAATACTTGCCAGAATTGAATACAACATATATTACTGAAGAAATTTTGCTTACTTCATCCGCCATCTTGGATTTTTTCCCCTTGACTTGACACAATGCATTATGGAATTGCTTGCCTCAGGACTGCTTGCCAAAATGAGGTATCTAAAGGTCCAAGTATACTTTGACTTCAATTTGAGATGTATGTGAACGCTCAAACGAACTGGGCCAGTGCTGCCACCTTGTGGAACAACTGATTAATGCAAAACCAAGTCAGTGTTGCCATACATAGTATGTGCGGTTACAAAATTCGAATGGTGCATGTACAGTATGCACGCACTATTCTGGTGACAAAATTTGTCGCGTACTGTACACGGACAATTGGGTACATGCCAAAACCGAAATATACTTTGGTCTTAAGTAGACAACATATTCATGCAACGTGCTTTTTTTAAACAGAAACATGTCTATGATGCCATAAAATGCTGACTTGGTAGGCAGCGCGCTAGATTTTAAAACAGAGCACATAAGTACCAAAAATGGCACACTCAAGTAAATCGCCAACCCCCACCACAAAATCAGCCATCTTATCGAAAAGGCCTAAAGTGTGTGGCGTAGCGCAGATAACAAGAGAGTTCAAAGGCACATGTGGCCCAACTCTGATTCAAAGGCATACCTTCCCAGCAGCAGAGCCAATGTCGGCCCGTTAATGACACGCAATCAGTGGCGCGGTGGGGGGGGGGCGGAGAGATAATGAGGAGGGGGGTGGTGGGGAGCAAAAGCTTTGGGGACCTGAAGTCTTTTGGGTAATTTCACAAATGGGCCCCCTTCATTAAGTCCTAGGCTGGCCACCCAGTGGCACGAAACCACACCAGACCAATCCAAAATGGGCCGGCCAGAACTGTGTGACCAATAAACCGGCTATAACCGGACATAGCCTAATGTGTCCCCATAGGACCTGCTGAGAAAGAACCAGCACGAAGTGCACAAAAAATAGAAGCAGCGGTCAAAACCATACCCATACACAGTCCAAAACAGAGTACAGAGGTCAGAAGCAATAATGTAAGCCATCAACAACATACTGAAAGCACCATGTACTACATAAGCAACAACAAAAAATGGACTTAGTAGAGACAGTATTGAGGAAAGCTAATATCTGTTTTCATTTTTTGAAGGCAATTAGTGGTTTTTGTTCTTGTAAAATATATTACACTGATGCTAAGTGTTTAGGAAGGTTGCCTGGATATTGAAATATTGGATAAGGTTTCTTAGAAGTTTTGAGCATTTTTAGCATGTTGCTATGCTGTTGTAAGGGTTTTCTGGGTTGTTGTGAGCCCTCTCCCAAGTGTCTAAGAAATTCTGGTCTCTAGAAGCCTTGGGTTCCTTCTTTAATGTAATTGAGAGAATGTTTTTCACCTGTTGTTTGACTTTAAAGTCCACCATATACTTCGGTCTTTGTGTGTACACTAGAGTGTCTTTCTTTAGTTTCTTCAGTTTCTTTTTGTGCATGGTATCACATCGAGTACACTTTGAAAGGCTATGCCTTTGTCCCAAATGGCACACTTCATGTGCACTTTTGGTCTTGCAGACATATGGTCCATGAGACCGTAGGGTGTCCCTTGCGTCATTTTAGTGTTCGAAAGGGAGCCCGCGAGCGCCCCCTTTGCAGCTGCTATGTACCCTCGATATGCAATTCAGCAGACTTCAACCCGACAGTCAAAGCACCATTACGTCACGAAAGTGCGGACCGTGAGGGTTTAGGGTGCCATTTGGGACAGGGCCTTACTCCTCCTGTCCAGGACCTCAGTTGGTTCTGATATTTGGCCCAGAGTATCTGGTTATGTGAGGCATTTTCAGATTGATTTCAGATTCAGATGAGAAAAACATTTCAGGATTTTTCTCCATATAGTGGACTTCAATGGGAGCCAATAGGTTGAAGGCCCAAACTGCAGTTTCATTGCGGCTCCAAAGGGCTCTAGCACGATCCCAGCCGAGGAATAAGAGTCTTATTTAACAAAACGATCAGTCATTTTCTAAGGAATACACAAATTTATATACTTTTTAACCACAAGTTCTCGTCTCGCACTAGTCCAGCCTTGTTGGAAAGGTCAAGCATGACGTAGGCGGAAGTACTGACCCCCCAAAGCAAAGGTGCAAAGAAAGTCAAACGCCCTTTACAAAAAAGATAAAACAACAATGTAGGATGATTTTGAAGTTGGAGGAGAAAATGAGATGGAGTTTTTCACCCTACCCTACCTTTCTGAACCAGAGTACACAGACGAAGAACTAACCGCACCTGACTTTTCCAGTGTGATTACGTAATGTGTCAAGTCACACATACGTATCACAGAGCTAGTGCAAGATGAACATTTGTGGTTAAAAAGTACATACATTTTTTTTTCTTTTAGAAAATGACCAATTGTTTTACTAGATAAGACCCTCGGCTGTAGAGCCTTTGTCTCCTCATTATGGAGCCTTTGAAGCTGCATTGAAACTGCAATTTGACCTTCAACCCATCGCCCACCACTGAAGTCCACCATATGGAGAAAAATCCTGGAATGTTTTCTTCAAAACCCTTAATTTCTTTTCGACTGAAGAAAGAAAGACATGAACATCTTGGATGACATGGGGGTGAGTAAATTATCAGGAACTTTTTATTCTGGAAGTGAACTAATCCTTGAAGTATACTTTGTTTGAAGTTTGTTTTGGGAGTTTGAAACCATGAAGAGCAAAAAAGATCTTTGGCTGGAGTATATTGAAACCTTTAGGGTCTTCGGATAGCAGATTGCCAAGCCAGAGGAACGTGTCTTGTGGTCTGCATGCTTTACAGGTTAGCGGTTAGCACTAGAGGTCTGAGCATAGCTGGATTTGCTGTCCATCAAAAGCTTTCCTGCTGCTCAGGCCAACCGCAAGCAGTCAGATTCGATCGCTCCAAACGCCTGGCTATACAGTAAGGCTACGCTCGGCTACGTGCGTGACTGATGCTATCTGGAAAGGGTTTTTAATTCTCTATAGGGCTCCAAACCACTGACAACAGAGTTTTTATGGTGTTTTCAGCTATAATTCCTCAATAAGACAATCTAGGGAGTGAAAAATGTGCTGGAACTAATTGAGTTCCAAGTCAAATTGCCTGTAATTAGCCACCTTGAGTCTGAGGAAGGCGGCCCGCAGGGTGGAAGGGCACCGGTACCTTTTCCACTGCTGTGATTAGTGCTGTGAGCCTTTACGTACACATACTCCACACACAGATGCCCAGTGCTGCTAAGGACCAGAGAGGATAACGGAATAAAGCTTCTCTACCTTTGGCATAAAGGAGCATTGATTCTTTCCACCTTATTTTTTTCCCCTCTTCCCAGAACTGTTAGTCTTCCACATCCCACTTCCTCTGAGCATCCTCCAGGGCCCCGGCTGGGAGCTCACTATACAGCAAAGCCTTATCCTGCCTGACTGCTGCACAGGAAGTTGTTTTTTGTCATTTATATATTTCCCTCAACACACACACACACACACACAACCAAAATAGTCTGGAACTCTACCTTACTCTACTAAAGTCTACAGTAAAGAGTCTATTCTTGCAGCATGTAAATCACACGTCAAACAAGGCAATTATACTAAGAGCTAAACTAAAAATGAATGTAGCACATGTGACTACACTGTAAGTCATAATATATCTTTATGAACCAACTTGCTCACTAAAAATGGACATTAAAAATTTCCTTTTGTCCTCCACAGAAGAAAGTCATTTATTTTAATTTTAGTTTCTGTGCTTGGGATAAGCTTTAATTATTTTGTTGTGTGTGTTTCTTTTTTTTCACATGCCAAGTACAGCATAAAGTTCTTTGCTATTAAGCTAACAACTGAACATTATGGTGACTATTCTGATTAGCAGTCCATCAGAAACTATCCTGGTCATTATCATTCTTTCTTGCTGATCTGACCAGTTTCATTCTGTGTTTAAAATGATGAGTATACCCAAGATGGCCTGAAAAATCCCAAACAAAACACTCATTTCTCTTCATAACCGATGACTCATCATAGCCATTTTGACATTTCTGAGCATCATCAGGGAGCGCTGCTTGTATCATGGTGTAGGGCGATGCTGTGATGGGTTTATGTCAGTGTTGTGACCTCTGGAGCTCATGACTCACTCAGTGCTCACTCTTCTTACACAGTCAATCAACGTAAGTCTACAGAATTTTGGCATTTTTGGAATTCTGCTTCTGGAAATGGAATCAGTTCGAAAAAATACAGAATATCAGAAATGTTAGTCTCAAAAGATTAGAACACTCTCTTATTAGAACACCAGTATTTTCAACAGGTAAAAATGGTTTTAAGTGAGTTATTTCTATATTTTGCTGTAGTGTGTCAGTTACATTTCCAAACACTCATTTGCCATTAATTGTAATAATCCAGTGAGATTTTTGTTTGCACAAGGAGTCTGACAACAGCCAGTGCTCCACACTGAGATCTGATCATCATCCAGTCTGTCTGGAATGACATTAATAAACAGAACAAACTGAGACAGGCTAAATCCAGAAGAACTGTGGAAATTTCTCCAAGATGCTTCAAGAAACCTACCTGTAAAGCTACCTGAAAAACTATGCACAAGTGCACCTCTAGGGCAAAAGCTGCTTTAAACGCAAACAATGGTCACACCTAATGTTGATTTAATTTAGTTAATAGAAGTTAATTGATAAAGAAAATCTATTTATGACATTATTTTTGACAGCATTTTCACACAAGTGCCTAAAACTTTTAACAGTACTGTAGCTTTGCAGGTAGGATTCTTGAAGCATGTAAACTGATATTTCCTAATGACACACTACAGCAAAAGATTTTTTTAGCTGGTGTTCTAAAAATTTTGGCCACTACTGTATAGTACAATAAATAGCTAGAAAAGTAATGTGTTTACAAATAATAATTCATATGAAACCATGACGATGTTAAAAACCCCCCACAAACAAACAAATATTCACATCCAATATTCACATTGTTTTTTTCCCCCGTTATTTTTTCTTTCTTTCTTTCTTTCTTTCTTTTCTTTTGGCGAAATAAAATGATTCAATAATGCAACTAGCAATACTTGCAATAATGCAATAGTTACACTGGTGCATAAAAATAAAAAAATAAATATTCTCTTTTTTTAGCAAGTTCAGAGAAGACTCTTTTTCAATTTTCTTATTTACTTCTTTTCATTTTATAATTTACTAAGTTCTGCTTTTGAAAGTAGGATTAGCTAGAAAAATATATCAGCAACATTTGTATGTTGGCTTTCTAAAGCACACATAATGCAATAAATAAATAGAAAAATTATGTTTAAAAATAATAATTTATATAAAACCATGAGGTGTAAAAGCATTCTGTCTTATTCAGTGTAAACACCCAATATTTACACCCATTCTTTCATTCCTTTTTTCCCCATATTATCTCTTTGTATGTATGCATTTATGTATGTGTTTATTTATTTGCTTGTAAAATAAAATAAATCAATACTGCAATTATTTCTATTTAATGCTAATGTTGTTTTTTAAATGTAATGCATTACGTATGTCTGTATAGTTACATTGGTGCATGAAATTAAAAAATAATTAAATATTCTTCATTTAGTAAATTCAGAGAACAATTTTATGAAATGAAACAAATCAATACTGCAATAGTTTCTGATATTTAATGCTGTATTATAAATGTAAGACTGTGTATTATATATGTATGTATTGGTGCGTATGTGTTCTATTTATTCATTTATTTAAAAAAAAGACCATCTAACACTAGTGCTCTCTATTCTTTTTCAGTTCTATCTACTTGTTTTTGATGGTTTTGATTCTATCTACTGTCCTCAGTTGTAAGCATCTGCTAAATGATTAAATATAAATGTAATGTAAATGTATGTACACTGCTGCACAAAAATGGAAATAATTACATATTTTTTCTTTTCATGGTTTAAAAAAAAAAAAGAAATCTCTAAATTACTTCTTGGTATTATGCTTGGTTACACTGGCGGTTTGGTTGAAATGACTGGAAAATGACCCTTCTGATCAGTTCTGGACTGAGGTGTTGTGTGAGGACAAGCATCCCAAAAGCAGGCGTCTCAGAGCGACACACCCTGCTAAATGCCCGGCGTTCAGAGACGCAGAGCGAGTCCTTTCCCTGATCTGAATGAGCTAAAACGAGCTGAGGTTAAGTATAGGTTAGCTCACGAGGAACCATCAGGAGGAATGCATATCCCTGCAGAGAAACAACTCCCCTCGACATAATCGGCCCGAGCTGTAAATCCCGACCCGCATTTCTGCTGTCTGCGGCCACTTGCCTCACACGGCAATATATGGAAAGGTCATCAACACCAGCCCCTGTCCCAACAACTGTGGCAACGACCTCACATGGAAGTGCGCGTCCGCTTGCTTCCGAACGTGTGTGTGTCCCGCAAAACAGGTAGGTTTTAAAAAAGAAACGGCTCGGTTGTAAATCTCGCTCCATTTTCCGAACGCAGGGACGCACCCAACAGCACAAGAAGAGCATAAATTCCAGGACGGAAAGAAGCGTTGGATTAAGTTTCCTTTCAAGCTCGGGGTCCTTGGCTTAGCAGTCTACCCTTTTGGCCTGAAAGCGAGACAGACAGCGAGTGAAAGAGGAGCCATGAGGCTTCCCCTGTGCGCGCCCCCCTCCTTCCACCCTGGGCGGCAGTAAATCAGGATGGCAGTTAGCTAGGAAGCAGCTGCTAATGATAGTTTTACTGGGGAGAGCAGGAAGTCATCTCCTGACCCCGCCTGCTGCTCCTGGTCTCCTGTGACTGTGACAAAAGGACAGTAAGTGGGCAAAAGCCAAGCGTCGGCACAGCCTGCTCAGAAAGCGCCACAGGAAACCTGCCTGCGCTGCTATCACATCCACCATCTTCAAAAAACAAAGGCCCGTCTCTTCCACGGCAGCCTCGGCGGGGAAAAAATATCACAAGGACTCAGCCTTTTCTGGGACGCTTCGCACACACTCAAACCAAACCCGCAGACATGAAAGCTGAAGGGAAGAGGAAGTTACTAAATATTACTTTCAAAACGTACGTGCCCTTAGCGCACATATAGCGCGAAACTACACGCACACCCCATATGTTTGGGTGAAATTCATGAAATGTCAAGAAAAGTCTGAGTCATATGGTGAAAAAAAGAAGAGAGCGTGGCCACAATGCATTAATATGTTTTCTCCTCAAAGTTGTAAATAAACCAAGATTAATGGAGCAAGATAATAATATTTAAACAATGTGTTTTACTTCAGATGTTTAATTCAATGTGTTCATTTCTTTGTGATTGTTTGTGAAATTCATTTACAATTTCTAAAAAAAAAAAAAAAATTCCAGCATACTAATTAATTCCCTTGTTCTAGTAAAATCATGGCCATGTTGTAAAAATCTTGCCCTGAATCTAGTTAAATTGTAGTATAACGTGTAGTATAACGTGACCATGTTTTAACTAAAAAAACAAAGCAACAAATTAATATATGTATGGTTTTCCACTGCATGTGCAGAGCTCAATAATGTTTCATTGAAAAAAGAAAAATAAAATAATTTTTAATTATAAATTTAAATATAAATTTGAAAATCATAAAGCTGAAAAAGAAGGAAACATATTTTAGGACCTTTTTTATTTTTATTTTTTTATTCTTTTAGCACTTTCGTCCCTAAATCTTATTATTGTGATGCAAAAATATCATTCACATTGCTGTAATAAAATATATATATATATATTTTATTACAGCAATGTAATATATATAAATTTGTTTTTCAATTTTTTAAATTTGTTTTAAATTGAATTTAAATATTTTGTGCTGGGCAACGATTAATCGTGACATGGATGTATATATTTAAAAAATATGTTGTTTATATATTACATATATTTCAATTACATTAATATAAATATATACATGTAAATACACGTAAATATTTTCATAATATATACTGTATGTGTGTGTCTTTAAATATACATAATAAATATATACCCAGTACACACACATATATTACATAAACAAAAACTTTTATTTTGGATGCAATTAATCACGATTAATCATTGCCCAGCACTTATATTAATTTAAATATTTAAAATGTTAATTAATGATATTTTGTATTTAAGTATTAATTATAAGGGTGTAAGTATTTACCCATGTTTTTTTTATTTTATCTGTTGTACTCCCTTTAATCTATGTGGAGTCAATAAAGCAATGAATTAATAAAACTGTAAAAACTGTTGTATTACTGAAATAAGAATGTAACTAGAATAATGGGAATTTAAAAAAAAGAAAGATTAACTGACTTGTATGCTGGACAGTTTGGTGCCAACGGTTGATATAATAATGATGTATTAAATAATGGTTACAAAACAAAGGCTCTTACTGTGAACACATCATCATCCCCAAGTTCAGCCTCATTCTGGAGTGTTGAAGAGGAAGTTGTGGAACCTAAAATAAAGCACACAAACAGGAGACATGAGCTGACAGACCTTCACATATCCTGTCAGTTAATGGTGGTATTTGAGGTTGGAGAGAGAAAGAAACTGACAAGAAGACAGTAAAAGATTGATTGATGGATGAAGTGCAGCTCTATCCAGATGTCCTAGAGTGCATCACTGGCATCACTTTACTAACGTACGTCCTCTCTACCCTTCACATAGGTGCTTATAGTTCATTCAGCACATTTGAGACTATGAAATACGTATTTGTATTTGGTGTTTCAAAAAAACACTGTTGTAAACATGGCTGTTTATATATATTTGTTTGTATTTGTTTATTTAATCATAATTGTGGACTTACAAATCGTACTTGCCACGATTAATTTATTTTACAACCAAAAGTGTCCAATAATTAGGCTGGAAATCTTTGAATTCTAGTGATTCCAATTTTGCTTATTGATTCAGATTCTTAGCACTACCCAGTTTAGATTCCAGTAAATAAAGCATAAAAAAAAAAAATCAAACATCTAGATAGCAAATATACTTATGATGTGTAGCTGAATACCATGAACAAAATTCAACAGCATACAGAACAACACTTACACAAGGAACTCGCTTACACTGACTAATATAGATTTCAAACATTATTAAAGATAAGTAAACAGTCAATAAAATAAAATAAGAACAAATAAACACATTAGCAATAACAAATAAATACAACTAAAAGTTCAGGCAAAGAAAGTGAAATCAAATGTAATCAAATGTAAAATAACACTGCATAGTTTTCTTTTTTTTAAAATATATACATTAGTTCTTATTAAAGTTACACGAGTTATTCAGTCAAGATCAGTGAGTGATTTTTTTTTTCATTTGTTCTTTGATTAACATTAATGACAGGCAGTAGCAGTATTATTTGGCTGCTGTCACTTTAAGACCTAATGCACTGAGCTGATATCCTGTTACCTGTGCCTTTTTTCTCAACTGTTTACATTAACTTAAGACAAAAGTGTCTGTTTACAAGGATATTTTTTAAAAATGTTGTGTATTTGTACATTCAAGTGCAAAAAGACGCAAAAGAAACTCAAAAGAAGTGTTTGCGCACTATATGAGAAATGTTTTTTTTCTGTGCATACGTTTTTTATGTGTGTGCAGTACAGAAAACTTTATATTTCACATCTTCTTGCAATTGAATGGTTTAAAATCTCATTAAAGTGCACACACACAAGTCGATATGCATGTCTTATCGAATTCAAGGTTCTTGGAAATTTGGAATCGTTCTAAAATGAAATCGGTTCCCGATACTAATAACAAGGGCGAAACTAAAGTAAGTAGTTAGTCAGCAGGTCATGTGATGTCAAGATGGCTGCCACCATCTTTTGTAAATGTAAAAGCCCTTTTACACCAAATGTGAAAAGCCTCAGGCTAAAGGAAATGTAAATTCAAATCTGTACAGTAGAGGGCGCAGCTCAAACAAACCTTTTAATAGGATGGAGGACAAAGATCAACACTCTTTAGCAAAAAAAACACATTTATGTTTATCTAAAATAATTTTTGCTCATTAGTATGGTTGAATTGGATCACTGAAGATCAGCAGTAAAGACACCGGCTAATAAAATGGGATTAAATGCATAACACATACAGCTGAGGTCAAAAGTTTACATATACCTTGCAGAATCTTCAAAATGTTAATTATTTTAACAAAATAAAAAAGGGGGATCATACTAAATGCATGTTATTTTTTATTTGGTACTGACCTAAATAAGATATTTCGCATAGATAAGTCCACAAGAGAAAATAATAGTTGAATTTATAAAAGTGACCCCGTTCAAGTTTACATACACTTGCTTCTTAATACTGTGTTGTTACCTGAATGATCCACAGCTGTGCTTTGTTTGTTTAGTGATAGTTGTTCATGAGTCCCTTGTTTGTCCTGAACAGTTAAACTGGCTGCTGTTCTTCAGAAAAATCTTTCAGGTCCCACAAATTCTTTAGTTTTTCAGCATTTTTGGGTATCTGAACCCTTTCCAACAATGACTGTATGATTTTGAGATGCATCTTTTCACACTGAGGACAACTGAGGGACTCATATGCAACAATTACAGAAGGTTCAAACGCTCACTGATGCACCAGAAGGAAAAACAATGCATTAAAAGCTGGGGGTGAAAACTTTTGAACAGAATGAAGACATATACACATTTTTCTTATTTTGCCTAAATATCATATTTTTTCATTTAGTACGCCCTTCAGTAAAAGGTACAGAAAGTTTCCCAGAAGACAAAATAAGTTAAATTTACTCTGATCTTCAAATTCAAAAACTTTTCACCCCTCAGCTCTTAATTCATAGTTTTTCCTTCTGAAGCATCAGTGAGTGTTTGAACCTTCTGTAATAGTTGCATATGAGTCCCTCAGTTGTCCTCAGTGTGAAAAGATGGATCTCAAAATCATACAGTCATTGCTAGAAAGGGTTCAAATATGCGAAAATACTAAAAAAACAAAGAATTTGTGGGACCTGAAGGATTTTTCTGAAAAACAGCAGGCAGTTTAACTGTTCAGAACAAACAAGGGACTCATGAAACAAACAAACAAACAAACAAAACAAAAAAAAACACACACAGCTGTGGATCATTCAGGTAACAACACAGTATTAAGAATCAAGCGTGTTTAAACTTTTGAACAGGGTCATTTTTATAAATTTCAACTATTATTTTCTCTTGTGGACTTCTTATGTAAACATCTGTTATGTGAAATATCTTATTCAGGTTAGTACTAAATAAAAAATAACATGCATATTGTACGATCCTTCTTATTTTGGTCAAATTAACATTTTGTAGATTCTGCAAGGTGTATGTAAACTTTTGACCTCCGCTGTATGTGTTATTTAACACACTTAATGCAGGTTTGCATCATATTCTGAGCTTGCATTTCACTCTTTGAGGAATACTGAATCTGTTTTTGTGCAAGATGAGTGAATGCATATTCACATTTAGTCTAGATCTACAGTAAGCATCATATTTACACAGCGTACACAATGCCTCTGCACTTCTATCTGATTGCTTTCAACCTTGAGACAGGACAGCTGTCAGTTAACAAATGGGAAAGCAAAACAACTGGCGTTACTTATTTGACTCCTGTAGTAACTCTTGTAAATTCAAAAGTAATGCGTTACTTTACCAGTTACTTAAAAAAGTAAACTGCTTAGTAACTTGCGCTACTTGTAATGCGTTACCCCCAACACTGGAAACTTGTTACTTAACGTTTGTTGTCAAACTGTTTGTGGAGTGGAAAGAGATGCATCTATGTAAAAAATATGTAGTGCACCTTTAAGCCTGGATGATGTGTTTTGTCTAAACCCAAAGTAGTGTTTTTCTGCTTTCAGTGTTCTCACCCTCCGTTATGTCCTCCAAGGCTTTCCGCACACCTCTGTCAAAGGCACGGGCATCGGCGGGGCTCTGGAACGTCAAGCCGCATTTTTTGTTGTCGACCTTCCAGTGGTGAAATGTGGGCGTGGCCTTGGTGTAGATCAGATCCTTCCTCACGAAGCATTCCAAAATCACCTGCCAGCCAAAACAAGCGAGACATATCAGAGACGGAGCCCACAGCCTGCCTGCTGCCGCTGCTCTGCTCTGCTAGAGGTCACTGCCTGAGAAAAGTCTTGCAAATCACATAACAAATGGATTCGTAACCAGATTTGTCTTGGAAAAGAACCCAGCATGCAAAACTCCCCGGGTTGTAAATCAGCTTGATGTCCTAAAAGCCCCTGGGGAGGAAGATTATGAATATTCGTGCCACACCTGCTTGTCTTTGAGGCGCTCGCCGTGGATGAGGAAGTCGCTGCGGCCGGTCAGCTCAGCAGGCATCACCTTACAGACGCCCACCCTGCTGAGGCCCCCACCTTCCTGTGCCAGCCATCCCCCACTCGAGTCATCTCGGGTCATGACCACCGCTTTGACGCGCACAATGTAACTGTCACTGAGAGAAACAGAGAGAGAGAAAGAGAAAGTTTAATTATGAAAGACACATGAGTGGGACAGAATTCAAATTTGGGCTGGGCCACGTATCTAACAGTTGCATGCGCAACAATTTTGCTGGTGATAAAAAACAAATACATTGTAAAAATCACAACCATTTTAATGCTATTTATTACCATGAAGTTTTTAAAAGACTACTTTTAAAGGGACAGCTCACCCAAAAATTTATATTCTGTCTTCATTTACTCACCCTAAATTTGTTCTACACATGAATCGCTTTAAGATGTCGAACACAAAAAAGATATTTTAAAGAATGTTGGTAACCAAACAGTTGGCGGTAGCCATTGACTTCCATAGTTTGGAAAAAAAATATGGCTACCAGCAACTGTTTAGTTACCAACATTCTTCAAAATATCTTTTTTTGTGCTCAACAAATGAAAGAAACTCATACAGGTTGAGTACAGAGACTCTTACAGAGTGAGTAAATAACAGAATTTCTATATTTTGGTGAACTATAAATAATATTGTCTCTGTTTTAAATTTAAGTAGCATACATAGTAGCATTAACATTTGATCCATTGTACACTAGTAAAAAGTAATAAATTTAAAATATATTTATTTTATACTAAGTATAGTTTAAATCTGTTAACATATTTACTGACATATCACTTAAGACTTGCTGATATAAAAATTATAATTAAATTTTATTTAAAGTACTACTTGCGCACAATGCACATTGCTTAATATTATGCTTAAAATGTGTTTTAATGTCACTATTGATTAGATTTGTATGATGTTTTCATAACACTGGTCTTTAAATGCTAAATATTTTGAAGGGTACATGAAGTATACTTGCAATAGTTCCACTTTAGCACAATCAAATATACTTAAGTATATCTTTATTTGGACTTAAGCACTACTTCCACACAATTAACATGCTGTAAGTACAAATTTAGTTGTTCCCATTTAGCAAACTTTAAATATACCAGTTTAGTATACTAAAAGTACAATTGCAAGGTATTTAAGTACATGAACAGTAAATGTATTTGTAGTATATTTTGCATACAATAAATGCATTTTAGACTTTAAAAATGTGTGTTTTTAAATTTGTAATGTATTTTTTTAACTTTAATTTTTGGGCATATTTAGTATATTTATTTTCACTAAGGTAAATCAGTTCAAACTTTCTGTTTTAATATATATATATATATATATATTCAAAACTCCAAAATACAATGGTTGTTATCAAATATTGACCAAAATATTGTTTTATGAACTGTTCTGCTGGATTGAATATGATTTTTCCTTAAAGTGAAAAAAAAAAAAAAATGCCTTTAACTAGGTTTTGACTGTATTTTACCTCTTATTGTGAAATGTATATTTTACAATGTAATTCATGTGATACAAAGCTGATTTTTTAGCATCAATACTCCAGTCTTCACTGTCACATGATGCTTTAGAAATTTGGTGACAGTTCGAAAGAACAGCATTTGCTTAAAACAGAAATCTTTTGTACCATTGCGAATGTTTTACTTTCACTTTTGATCAATTTAATGCATCCTTGCTGCATTAATTTCTATTTTAAAAAAAATACAAATTTTCCAGTTATCACTGAAATGCATTTTATTTCAATGAATAAAATATCACGTTTTATCCACACTGGGCAGCTGTACTCTAAATCCAGCTGTGTATTTTCCATTCATCTGCGGCTTTACACAGTGATGTCAGACATAGCAATGGGGAAATCAAGCATCAACACCTCAGGCCAAACAAGACGGCCTGTCAGTAAGAAACTCACAACATTCGCAGCGTTACACATGGCCAGAGGACAAGAAAGCCAAATTAAAATCAGTTTTAAAAAAGTCTTCCCTAGAGGTATCTGCACTCAGACTAGTCCAGGGCTCGAGCCAGGTTTACTTTCGAATTAACTCAACCGTTCTTCCTCTGTACCACTGTGAAAGCCAGCAGTCAGCCTTATATGGTAACCTGAGCTGGCGTGTTCAATAATTAACCAGAGAAGGAGCGGACGGGTGAGGAGGTGAGGGCACGTCTCAAGACCAGAGAGCAACGCAATCAATAGACTGAGCCAGAGGAAGGAAAAGGCCTCGTGTACGTGTGAACGCTCACACTCTACATTAAGCCCTCAAACTTCTGACTCATAAATAACCAGTAGAAAAGAAAAGGCACTTTTTAAGATCTCAAATGCTTCCTATGAAACAGCAGTGAGATGCAGAGTAAATGAAGACGTCCTAAGAAAAAACACTAGAATTTCAGAAGAGATCTCAACAATGTCCCAAATTGTGCTCAGACAGATGGTATAAGGAGGAGGAAATGACTAAAAGAAACCACAACACTCAGTATAGTAAAGGAAGTCCCACCTATTAGTTAAAAGAGCTAATCAGTAAATGAATTATCCTGCACGTATGTTAGTTGGAAGCAACAATATTCCACTTTTATCAGATAATATTGCCTTGTTTTGGAAAGAAAAAAAAAAACAGACTTAGCCAATAATTTAGGAGAGTTTCCCATTTAAATAGACAGGAGCTTTAGACAGAAAACTGTGTGGCCATGATGGCCGCCAAACTGACTTTCCTTGAAGGAAATTTGTCTCAGATTTGCCAAGTCTGCAATAAAAAGTCAGAGACTGCAGTATAAAATCAAACATTTCTTATTCGGTTCTTCACAGACTAAATGATAAGGGATGTGCCCGAATCCGAATACCGTGTTTGGAAAGGAAATGACGTGTACTACGCAACCCCTAAAGAGAATAAATACGAGATGGGTGGAAAAAAAAAAATATTTTAGTGCTTTCTCTCTCAATTATATCGTTGGTTAATTATATTGTATAAAAATTGCGGGTATCAGGGTGCCACTATTGATATACAGGGTGCTTTCACACTAGATTTGTGATCACACATATTCTGTGTAAACTATGAAGCAGCAGTGCTAACCACACAGTTTACAAGATTAGATGTTTGCCAGTGGTGCTCACCATGTCCCTTTAGTGGCTCTGAACGCGTTATTCGTCTTCCATACCTTTCCGAATACAGATTCACCACTCGGACACATCCCTAATCTGCGCTGTGCTGCCACATCCATTTTATTATAACTGTAACTTTACCAAAAAGAGTTTTATTCAATTGTATTATTAGTATACACATTTTAAACAAAAAATAAGATTGTTTACTTTCAGTTGTCTTTTTATCTACTTACCAGAGATACATTTTTGTATACTTGGTTTGTAGTTGGCTTATTAAAGGCAGTGCTTCAGCATATGCTGTACATGATATCTGATAAACTTACATGTTCAAGTTTCTAATAACAAGTAAGTTTAGAGTAACTAGTTCATGGGTGGAACTGAATTGGATCTTTTTTTGCACACAGCTCTATTAACCTACTCAGAAACAGATGAACATTTCACTGATTTTACTGACAGTTCTTCCACGGTGTAAGTAAACATTATGACTGTTTAGTTCACCCAAAGAAAACTTACAACCTTCCCTTATGAAAATTAACCATGGTTTTATTACAAATAAAAGCAAAAAACCATGGTTACTTTAGTTATAAAGTAACCATGGTTTTGCTACACTAACCATAGTTCAACCATGGTTTTTGTAGTAAAACCACAAATTAACCATGGTTTTGCTACACTAACCAAAGCACAGCCATGATATTTGTAGTAAAACTGTGGTTATACAAATGGTAATCAATACGCCAAAAAACAAACAAACAAAAAAAAAACATGGTTACTATACTTTTACTATAATGAAACCATGGTTAATTTCTGTAAGGGTTTAAACTAGTAGTTCACTGAGAGTATACTACATTTGGCAAATTTTACTGACAATTCTTCCACGGTGTAAGTAAACAATAACTATGATTGTTTAGTTCACCCAAAGAAAACTGTGGTTATACAAATGGTAATCAATATGCCAAAAAAAAAACATGGTTACTACACTTTTATTATAATGAAACCATGGTTAATTTCCGTAAGGCTTTAAAATAGTAGTTTACTGAGAGTATACTACATTTGGCAAATTTTACTGACAATTCTTCCGTGGTGTAAGTAAACAATAACTATGACTGTTTAGTTCACCCAAAGAAACGTACAACCGTCCCTTATGAAAATTAACCATGATTACTTTAGTTGAGCCATGGCAACCACAAATTAATCAGGGTTTTGCTACACTAACCATGGTTTAACCATGGTATTTGTAGTAAAACTGTGGTTATACAAATGGTAATCAATACACCAAAAAATATGGTTATTACACATTTACTATAATAAAATCATGGTTAATTTTCGTAAGGGTTTAAACTAGTAGTTTACTGAGAGTAAACATAATTTAGCTGATTTTACTTACAATTCTTCCACGGTGTTAGTAAACAATAAGTATGTTTGTTTAGTTCACCCAAAGAAAACATACAACCTTCCCTTATGAAACTTAACCATGGTTTTACAACCAAAAATATGGTTACTTTAGTTAAACCATGGTAACCACAAATTAACCATGGCTTTGCTACACTAACCATAGTTTAACCATGCTATTTGTAGTAAAACTGTGGTTATACAAGTGATAATCAATACGCCAAAAAACATGGTTACTACACTTTTACTGTGGTTACCATGGTTAATTTTCGTAAGGATTTAAACTAGTAGTTCACTGAGAGTATACTTCAAAGTGTAGTTTCATAAACTGAAAAATAGGCTAAAAGTACATAGTTAGTAAACTGACAGGACACAGATCACTTGCAATATTGTTCACAGTATTAGTTAGAAAACTTGTGCAAACTAGTACTCAAAGTTTACTAGTGTTACGCTTAATGTCCACTTAAAAGCTGGGTTATTGAAATAGTATACTTAAATGTATACTACTACATTGATTATAGTATACTTAAAGTAAAGTATTTTAGTTTAGCTCATTTATTTTAAATCATTTGTTTTTATTTTTATGACTGAGCCTAAGACAAAGCTGATGCTTAAATGAAATCCCGAAACTAGAGCAGCCTTTAAGCAATAAAACGTTCCTCCGGGATGCGATGTTGCTTTGAAAACATCTAGAACGATCCAGGTAGATTCTGTCTCATGAAAGAGAATACGACATGATCTACAAAACACAGAGCCATGGCATAGACCGCAGCAGCCATATGAGCGGGTATTACCATCATCCATTTGTAATTATTATACACAGTGACTGGCCCAGGGCCTGCGTAGATGTGGCTCCTCTAGTGGAAAGAAATCGAGAAATGCTGTCTGTGGGATTAGAATTAATGAGGGAGGAAGTCCTGTGGGAGCAGCACCGTCTAATGTACTTACACTAAGAGAGTCAGGCCAGGGGATTGTCTCTATGCCAGAGTCATTCAATATCAGCGGCTAATTAAAATCAAATCAAATGTAACTCCTAATAAAACTAGGTGTTTTTCATAATTGAACGAGCTGAGGGCTGCTGATTCCTCTCTAAGCTGCAGCTGTTGGTGCGATTCACACCACACGTCCTTCATGTCCCGTCGGGTGTCTGGGGTACTGGGGTACAAACGGTGTCAAACTATACCTGAACAGACACATGGAAATTTTGTCTAATCAAAGCACACACGGTGCGGATATGATATAGATTTGTAATCTTTCGAGAACATGTCAAGGTCAAATTTAACCTCAAACCTAGTGTTATTTTAGCATTATTTATATACCAGTATTGCATTAATTAAAATGTTAAAGTATCTTTTATTTTTTTAAATTTTACTTTTACTTAAAAAAAACTTATTTCATTTAGTTACCAGTTAATTTTTTTTGTTTTGATTTTTCATCTAATATTCATATTTTATTTTATTTTCATTTTTTTCTGTTTTAGTTACAGTAGTAACACTGATATATCATATATATCAAAGTAAGATTTTTTTAATGACAATTAAACATATATATATATATATATATATATATATAGACATAGTGGTCCTAAAAATAACAGTTTTGTTATATGCAAGACGCAATTTTTATACAATCTTGTGGGTGAAATGAGATAAATAAAAAAATAAATAAATAAATAACAATTAAATATACTAAATAATAATATTATTTAGCACAGTATTTAACCATATTATGCAATAAATAATTAAAACCAACAAATAATTAAAACCAGAAAGTAAAAACAAAACAATAAACCAATAAATAATTAAAACCAGGGAAAAAAAGGTTTATTAATCATTTACATACTTGTCGGTTTCGGACGAAACAAAGGAAAACTACCGTGTCAAAATGTTCAATGTTCAGTCTGTTACTCGACTGGTGCGTATATATATTGATTAAAGGCAATGCTAATATTACCGATAAGCTCTCTCACGACAGATCTAAAAGAGGACACATGATAAAACCTGAATGTTAAACGCAGAAAGGCGAGTGAAAATGTCACTGAAGTATGTGTGAGTGTTTATGTCTGTGTGTGTGAGAGAGTGAGTCATTCTATCCATCTGTGATGTGGAAATTTACAAAAAACAGTCCTTTTCCCTCATTTTTCCCTTGTACAGTTTAAAAGATCGCACCCTTTTACACTCCAGTGAGTGCAGGTGGGCACGGCAGGGTAAATGGGTGACATGTATATTAGAAAATGTGAGTGCAAACAGGACTGATTGTCAGTCTGAACATGTCCTTGCATTTTATGCAAAAAGAGACTAATATTTTCTCTTTCATTTCTAACACCCTCTTATTATAGTCAGTGAATGTAACGAGGAAATGTATGATTAAAATTAGAGACGGCTGTTTCCTTCCTGTGTGATGTCATTGTTGCTTCCTGTTGTTTATCTCCTTTGTCCTTCCAAGGACACTAGACATTTATAACAGGAAACTTGCTTTTTTTACTCACATCTTTGGCATTTTAAGTCATCAGCATATTTTTTTTATTCTTTCTGAATACAGACAGAGATGTCAAAATCGCACTACAGTATACAGAACAAAATCTCAGAAAAACAAAACATTTCTGCTGTTTGAGCAATGGATTTTCATGACATTTCCAGTCATTCAGGATCACTGTATAAGGATTTTTACAAGTATTTTTCTAAAGGCAGATTTCCTTATAAGAAACTTTCCGTTTTTTCCTCACGCAACTTTTATTCCTTTTCATGCATATTATTATAAAAGATGCAGATTATCAAACACCAAACACTTTTACCATAGTGAATGATATTGTGAATATCATTAGGGAATTAATACATTTAGTGAATTAATACATTTTGACATTTGCATGACATAAGCAGGTCCATATACATAGCTTTTCTGATGTAAACTTGCTCTGTAGCTCACCTGGTACAGCACTCCTATAGAGCTCAAAAATAAATTAAATAAGAGCTCAAAGACGCATAGAAGCAAGCTAAAATTAGGGGTCATCCGATTATCGATCTGGCCCATAATCAGCACCGATATTAAGCATTTTCGTGGTTATCGGTACTGTAATTTTTTTAAAACCAATTTGCAGATAAAACAATTTAAAAACATTTAAAGAATGTTTTTGTCAAAACTCTTGTTATTCTTAATTTTGATATTAATTTCCATTTTTACACCAGATGTATTGGTTCAAGATATCGGTTATCGGTTTACTTGATCTGCAATAATCGGTATCGACATCAGCCCTGAAAAACACATATGTGACCCTGGACCACAAAACCAGTCATAAGGGTCAATTTTTTTGAAATTGAGATTTATGCATCATCTGGAAGTAAATAAGCTTTCCATTGATATACTGTTTAAAATCTGGAATCTGAGGGTGCAAAAAAATCTAAATATTGAGAAAATTGCCTTTAAAGTTGTCCAAATTAAATTCTTAACAATGCATATTACTAATCAAAAATTAAGTTTTTATATATTTATCAAAATAGATATATTTATCAGAATATATAAATATATATATATATCTTCATGGAACATGATTTTTACTTAATATCCTAAAGATTTTTGGCATAAAAAAACTATAATTTTGATCCATACAATGTATTGTTGGCTATTGCTACAAATATACCTGTGAGACGTATAACTGGTTTTGTGGTCCAGGTACCGGTCGACCCCTAGCTAAAATGGCATAGTTGCTTGTTTTTATCTCATACAGTATTTTCTTTTGTTAACACTATCGGTTAGATTTGGAGTAGGGTTAATATTTTCCAATGCATTAACCTTTTAGCGCCACAGTTTCTAAACTAGCACTGTACATACAACAATGTAATAAAATGTTGAGAGATTCATGCTCATCTGTTTCACATTAAACTGAACACACTTTTAGCACAACTCACTAGACATTTCACTTTGAAAGTGTTGCAAAACATGCAAGAAGCAACATAACATCATTTTGCAGAAATGCCACCACAGGCACTCTTTTCCAAAGAGCCTGGATTGGGCTTGGAACAACATGAGGGTGAGTAAATGATAACAGTATTTTATTTTCACTTTGAGTGAATTATATAATCAAACAGTTTTTTGTCCACACAACTACTTCCAAAGAGCAAATGGTCGATAATTTGCCAATAAAATAATTTAAAAGCATTTAAAGAAAGTTTTTGTCAGAGCCCTTGTTATTCTTAATTTTGACATTCATTTTCATTTTTACAATTTCAAAATATTGGTTATCGGTTTACTTGATCTGCAATAATCGGTATCGGCATCTGCCTTAAAAAAACACATATTGTTTGACCCCTAGCTAAAATGACATAGTTGCTTGTTTTTATCTCATATTTGCTTTTGTTAACACTATCGGTTAGATTTGGAGTAGGGTTAAGTGTAGCTACATTATTTTCAAATGGAACACATCATTAACCTTTTAGCGCCACAAACTGGATGTTTCTTTTCCAAACTGGCACTACACATATAAGAATATAATAAAATGCTGAGAGATTCATGCTCATCTGCTTCACATTAAACTGAACGCACTTTTAGCACAACTCACTAGACATTTCACTTTGAAAGTGTTGCAAAACATGCAAGAAGCATCATAACATCATTTTGCAGAAATGCCACCACAGGCACTCTTTTCCAAAGAGCCCGGGTTGGGTTTGGCACAACATGAGGGTGAGTAAATGATAACAGTATTTTATTTTCATTTTGAGTTAATTATGTAATCAGACTGGTTTTTATCCACACAAGTACTTCCGAAGAGCAAATAGTCAAAGAAAAAAAAAACTAGAACGAAGATTCCCTGACATTTCCATGACCGGGGAAACCCGAAAAATATCCCACATGATTCACACACATCCACAATTTTCACTCCATTCATGTTACGCAGTTGCTTTTACCGTCGATAGTTAGCTGGTCATCTTTTCCAAGTAAATAACTGAGAATATTTAGCATGTCTCTTTAGCATGCTGGGACATCTACCATCTGGCTTTCTCGGGGGAAAAAATAGGGTCATAGAATTACAGGCATTTAACAGACACAATGTGAAGCGTGCGCGTACACACATATACAAACACACACACACAACAGAATGTACGAAGGCGGCGAAAGCCACGACTCCCTCTGCTCGCTGCCATCCCAGGCTGGAAGGTGTCTCAGTGCGGCCTCTCTCCCATCTGTGCGGCAGTGGGCGTCAGGCCAGCGTCACACCCCGCCGCAAGCAGCCAAGAACCGACTAGCTGAGCGCCACACAGGTGACACTCCATAAACCTGAACACAGCCATCTTCCTTGTTGCATCTCCATTCAACTGCGTCACAGGTGTTCATTCAGTTGTTACGGTCTTTTAGAAGGAATCATAATGGAAATACAAAAGAAAGAAACAACCCCCATCTACTTTCACTGTGCACTCAACCATGGAAACAAGTGTCTGACTTGTATTTACTAATAACAATAAAGACTGTTCTTTGGGAGTCAAAATGTGTGTGAGGGTAGCATGGCTAAATAAAGGTACTGTTACATTCTGGTTCAGCAGAACTGATGCACATCATTTGCATTGCTAGACGCTATTTAGGACGGTTCCAACTCCCATGTTTTCAAAGATTTTCAGCCAATAATGTTTTACGCCTGGTGAACATTGTACGTTTTTGTGCTGTCCCAGATGAAAGATGACCATTGTGAAATAATCGTGACGATTTTTGGTCATGGCTCCTAAACAACAACTAGCCAATAAAAATTCATGAAATGATATATTGAACATTGATATGGCGCTAAAACGTAATGCCATGAAGGCGAAGAAAGATAAGTTTAATATCAGTATGTGAAATTCTAATAAGTAATTTAATGTCCTCCATTGCCTTTTTTTTAAGTACACATAAAAACCACAATTTCCAAAAAATAATTCATCTTGCTCTACTTGTTTTACACTTATGCATGCTAATAATGCTTTATTCTTCTATAATTTGCATCATAGCCTACACTGGGTAACTGGCCTAAGATGGGTGATTAGGTTGTTTTGACCTAGCGGTTGGGTTAAATTTTTTGAAATTTTTGGGTTAAGTTTTATTTAACTAAACTATTGTTTAAAAACGACTGTAACAATAAACCCAAAATAGGTTGAAAATTAAAAATCAGACACACAATTACTAAAGGGCATCAGCAATAATCAAAAGGTGGACATTTATTAATAAGCAATTTAAAAATATACACTGCCCTCCAGAAGTTTGGAAACACCCTTGGCAAAGTGTGGTTTTGGACAACATCAGTGTAAATCCTTATCATTTTTTGGTGCAAATACATTAAAGTAACTTGACATTATCATTGAAGACCAGCAATAATAATTTTCATTTTGATTACATAATAATGGCAATATATACATGTCAAAGTCAGACATGCCCGTTTGCCAGCTGTGATGCCTGGGTACTGGTTTAAACTTGGCCCAGGTTTTTAAAAGATTTTAGGGTCAGCACACCTTAATAGCTTCAACAATTGATTGCCAAGTTTAGAATACAATGAATTTAGGTCCAGATTGTGCAGAGCTGTAATAGCTGCTAATGCTGGATATTTTGATGAATCAAAAATTTTAGTTTTTTTTCTATGTATAAACTGTTTATGTAATAAAATATGTTTTCGTAGTTTGTGTTGTCCCTTATCAGTGCAAAATTATCACAAATTAAAAAGGATTCATGCCATATTGTCCAAAACGTAAACATTTAACCCAGCCACCGAGTCAAAACAACTTAATCGCTGTGTTGGTTCATATTTCACCCAGCGCTGGGTTGTTTTTAACCCAGCATTTTTTTAGAGTGTACGATTCAATATATGTCATCGCCATATGTTCTGTATGCATGTCATACCCAAGTTGTTTAGATGTTGCATAGTGTGATTTGTAATGATCTTATAAGATAACTGAAATCACACAGTCTGTAAAATGTTAGTTCACCCAGAAATGAAAACTATATGATTATTAATTTCCCCTCATGTTGTTCTAAGCCCATAAGACTTTTACAAAAAACAAATGAAGACATTTTTAATTAAACCTGAGAGATTGCTGTCCTCCCATTGAAAGTCCATGCAACCAAAACGTGTATTGATCAATGTTTATATTTGAACAAAAAACCTACATTAAATGTCAGGTTCACTTATGAAATACTAGATGGCTCAGGCTGATGGGTCAAGCTGACTGGTCAAGCCAGTGAGCTTGCTGCTTTACATTTGATTGGCTAACACTAGTTAGCATTCACTAGAACATTTTGCAGCACGTTTTCAGAGTTACTCTGAAACCCTCCACTTCCCCAGCTCCACCTGTATAGATCTGCTACAGGTTACTATGTATACTATTTGTGCAGCAGCAATAATCTAAGACAACAGCAAAAACCAACAGCAGCAGCAATTCAGCAGCGGTGTAGCAGATCTATTCCGCCAAGACCAAATACATTATTAACACCGTCATATCCATTACCATGCTAAAATCTTCAGTGTTTTTATGAACTTTAAACAGCATCAAAGTAGGTTTCATTAAAAGGATCTTTGTGATTCCTACCGTAAATATATAAAAACTTAATTGTGGATCAGTAATACGCTTTGCTACCAACTTTAAAGGCGATTTTCTCAATATTTCGATTTTTTTTGCACCCTCAGATTCCAGAATTTCAAATAGATGCATCTTGGCCAAATATTGTACTATGGAAATCAATGGAAAGCTTATTTATTCAGCTTTGAGATTATATATAAATCTCAATTTTAAAAAATGTAGCGTTATAACTGGTTTTGTGGTCCAAGGTCACATTTTAAGTGAACTAACCATTTCAATTTCACTCTGTTTCTTAAATAAAACTATTTTGACTTCTTAAAACTTGGATTATAGTCAAGATGGACCACTTTCATGGTGTTTGACAGTCACTGGGCACTGTATGCTTTCAATGTCTTTCAGCGTTCCTCCAAAGAAAGAAATATATACTGCTTTAGAACAACATGAGGGTAATGACAGAATTTTAATTTTGGAGTGAACCAACATTTCCAGTGAACGTTTAAGAAATCAAATTCTCTTACACTGTGTTTTTTTTAACCTCACAAAAAGATTTCAGAAGATTCCCCATGTTTTTCAAACAATAAACAGTTAGACTTTCCCCAAACTCACTTGTTTTGCGGTCAGTCCAGTCAGCCACTTATAAACAAAGTCTGAAGTAGTGCCACAGAAATTACACACTTCACCTTAAAATGGAAGTGAGAAATGGAAACCAAAGAAGGTCTTGACACAAAACAACACAAAGTACATATATTTCCAAACTAACCATATTAAAGTCCTAGAGAACCACTGGGATTCCTTAGGTGCCTTCTGAGAGCCAGCAAAAACACCCACTCAGGGTTTTCCCAAAGATAATGGTCTACAAGTTCCAGTTTACAGAAGTAACAATGGTAAGAACCTTCTTCAGAATCACTGAATGGGTATTTTGGTGTACGTGCAGGTTGGCAGGCCATGGAGGAACTGGGGTGAATTCAGGAGAGAGTGACGGATAGACGAATGTCTCTCCATAGTTTAGTCTATTTGATTAGCATCAGGGGGCACCGGCCATCACAATAGGGCACAATGGTTTCCGCACAATGTGGAATTGTCCACGTTCTCAAGGCTTTAAATGATATGTCGCCACCTCTTCCCAGACTCTCAATGAGATCAACAATGGATGACTCAGAGAATTATGACAGCATGGCTCTAAATTAATTCAGTCCGCAATCTTCTCCTGTGCGGCCAAATATAGGGTGGTCGTATCGTTATGAGAATTTCAACTTCCAACATTCAAATCTGCAAATATTAGGCTAATTTTTATTGTTTTTTTATTTTAAACATACAAGTCAAAGTGATGGAGGGTGCCATCCTTCCATAAAGCTCATATCTCTGAGAACGTTTATTACTCATACCACTGTGGTTCTTACATCAATTTACCTATGAAGTACTTAGAACATGCAAAATAAATTTCAAAAATTAGACAAAAGGGGATTCAAAAAAACACTTTATGCTACAAGTACACAATTTGTGTGTGTTGATTTTGGCTATCACACAGGACTGCTGGAATTTAACCATTAAGCCACTGCACATTTAAAGACTAAGGGTGTGTTCACACTTGTAGTTCAGTTTGTTTGGTTCATTTGGTCCAGACCAAAAAAGAAAATGATACATTTGGTCCTGGTCCACTTAGCGTTCACACTGCCATTTTTGTCAGCGAACCTAAAGATACCGAGCCTAAAGGCATGGTGATACATTCACAACCTGATTGGTTGGGCTGAATGATGTATATTTCATGACAAAACTCACCATATGCCCCAAACAAAAGGAAAATGTGCATTCAGCTTAAAGCGGCGCTGCTGGTGTATGACATAAGAGTACCCATTCACTTTAAGTCGAATACACGCAACACTGTCTGCTGGAATAAAACATTCGTTAAAACGTTCGCTGTGTGCATATGATTTTAGTTTCACCATCTGCGAACTCACAAAGAGCTCATAAAAGGCACTTTTCGTTGCTTCATGTTTGCCCTTTGCTCATTTTGTTTTGGATACACTGCTTTTTCCCTTCGTGAAATCATGACGCATAGCTTCACATCTTGTCATTACTTCCTGTTTTTGGTTAGTTTAGTAGTATTTGGTCTGTGTTGCATTCATATGTCATTCAAACCGCACCAGAGTTCGTTTTGAAGCGGACCAAGACCCATCTTTTTAGCGGTCTCGGTCTGCTTGTTTGGTGCCCACCAGGGTTCGGATATCAGCGTTCACACTTACTGAAATGAACCACACTAACAAAGCAATCACACCAGAATTCGTTTTAATCAAACCAAACATGACAAGTGTGAACGCACCCTTAACTGAATAAACACAAAGCTTTTGTCAACCGTATGTATTTCTCACATAATATTTAATATCCAATAAACTCACAACAGTGAGTGTACATTCTATATTAATTTACTAACTGGGTAACACTATCAATTAGAAAAACACTATTTACTATAAACTAGTTGCTTATTAGCATACATATGACTAGCATATTGGCTGTTTATTAGTACTTGTAAAGCACATATTAATGCCTTATTCTGCATGACCATATTCTAGATCCCTTAACCCTACCCAAAACCTGAACATAACTACTACAACAACCTTACTTAATATTAATAAGCAGCAAATTAGGAGTTTATTGAGTGAAAAGCCTTAGTTAATAGACAATGTGTTCTCTAATCTAAAGTGTTACTAAATATGGTATTAAATTATTTTGTATTTATTATATTCAGTGGTATTAGTATATTAATAAAACTATTGGATGTTATTTTCTCTTATCCTATTGTTCCCATAAAAAAAATGAGCCACTTAAAGGGATGATTTACCGATTTATGGTAGGGCTCGGCCGATTATCGGCGCTGATACTGAACATTTTTATGGTTAGCGGTATTGGTCATTTTCAAAACCGATTTGCCAATAAAATAATTCTTACTTTGACATTAATTTCATTTTTACACCAGATATATCAGTTCAGAATATCCGTTATCGGTCTACTTAATCAGTAATAATCATTATCGGCCCTGAAATACACATATCGGTTGACCCCAGTCCTTAGTGATTCACTAAAAGCATTTAACGTCATGAATGTTTTAATAACATAATTGCATATATTTTAAATCATTGCATGATTATGTAAAACAAATCAGCAATTCGAACTATCCAAAAGAACCAGTTTGCAGAAATGAATCAGACTTCCTCGTCTGCCTGAGGCTCTGGATTACAGGTAATAATGTTATAAATAACGTTCAGTTGCTTGCACAGGCTGATCGTTTCGCTTCATAAGACCTCAATATATCATCAGGAGCTAGGAGTATTAATTTTGTGCTCTTTGATAGGCTTTTGATAGGCTCAAAAAAGGGGCAGCCGCTGACTTGCATTTTATGAATCATCAAGGACCACAGTTTCAGCTAAAAATCATCTTTACCGTTCTACTCAAGAAAAAAGTCACCTACATCTCAGATGGCCTGAGGGTAAGTAAATCAACAGCAAATTACCAAATTATCATTTCTGAGTGAACCATCCCATTAATGCTGTTATTTTACCAGCACTGGTAAAACTGGTAAAATCACATACACAACTGGTTAATGATTTGACAACAGCCATTCTTCATCCTGTGACTGAAGCTAGGTGTGTAGGTCAAAAACTGATTCACAGATTGATCGAGATTCTCTTTCAAATGATTCTGAATCGATTTATAACAAATAGCTGAAATTTTAAATGAATTGTTAATGTTTTTGGGCACTGGAAAGCTTAGGATAAAACATTACAGGTCCATGCAATGTGCAACGCTGCAAAAATGCTACAACGTCATTATAACGAACATTACACAGAAATCACAAGTTGACATGCTTATGCACATCCATAAACAATGACCAAGTTTAAGGTGGTTCAGATGCTGCATTTTATTTGCATAGAGCGAAAGCGGCCTCTGATTTTATTAAATCTGCTTATTCTATTCCTATCAGCCACTCAGCACAGACATATACTGAATCTTTACACAGAATTAGCAACTCATCACAGATTTGCACCACAGTGCTGTTTCTGAAAAACTGATGCACTGAGCATCATTTTGGAATCAGATTACAACCGAAACCGAACCGTACGGCCACATGGACCTCACTACCACCACCTTTGCCATTCAAAACAGCACCTTGTGTTTTATACAAAGACAAGGCAGCACTGACAGACAAACGCAGAGCAGAACACCACTTGACAACAGAACAATCCGGAAAAACCTGCCTCGACCGGGCTTACCGGCTGCTCTCCGTCATCTCTGCGTATCTAGCGGCAGCGCTCACGGCATCGGCGGGGCGAGCGTCTCCCGGGCGCGCTCAGAAGGACGGAGACCGAGCATGTCTGCGTCCAGAAAGCAGGGAGAAAGCTCCAGCCTCCTCTTCACACACTGTATGATTCAGTCTCCTTGACAAACACTCGGAGTGCTGGAGTATGAGTCATCCGCAAGCAGCCATTTCTGCCTTGAGCCGGCGGCCTACAGCACAGCTTTCTCTCTCTCTCACTCTCTCGTGGTCTAACGTGCAGAGAATATAATCTCAGAGCGGCGTAAGCTCCAACTCGCCTACACCTCCAGCTAAAGCTACGACCAACAACACCCACACATGCACAGGGTGTGGGCTCAACCGAACATGAACCAGTGCATCAAACAACACACCTACACGCACACCGAGTGCTGACTATACGCTGTGTAAACACCTACATCTTAACCATCAATCATCGGTGCGAACAGGAGAGCTGGTCCTGAACGTTGTTTGAGGGTGTAGCATTGTTCAATCTCATGTAGAGTATGAACAAAGGAGAGCCGTCAATGGAAATGAAGGCATTTGTGGCATTTACTAACAGGAGTTAACAGGCTAAACCTTGACCCAGTGGTTTCTCCATTGGAGGTTGTAAAAAAGTAGCCATGTTTTATGATTTAGCATTTTTTGCACGCAATACACCAAAAATGTTATGCACTTCAAGGGAACCCTGCACCAGTTGAATGACTATGGGATAGCTCACCTAAAATGTACAGTCATCATTTACTCACCAATGGTCAAGTCAATAGACACCAAAACTGGTTGGTTACTAACATTCTACAAAATATCTTTGTGTTCTGCACAAGAAACAATGACATGAGTGTGAGTAAATGATGACGGAATTTCCATATTTCGCTAAACGATTGCTTTCGTAATGTTATTTTAGTTCCTACTCTATTATTCTACAGTTTAGGGTACATTTTGGAAATAAATCTTTCTGAAGTTGCATTTGTTTAGATAAACAGTAAAATTGTACAAATAGTACAATTTTATATTTAAATATATTTTAAAATGTATTTTATTACTGTGATGCAAAGCTGAATTTTCAGCATAATTACTTCAGTCTTCAGTGTCACACAGTCCTTCAGAAATCACTCTAATATGCTGATTTGCTGCCCAAGAAACATTTATTATTATCATAGTTTAAACATATTTTTTTAGAAACTGTTATACATTTTCAATATATGTTCAAAAGAGCATCATTTACCTGAAACATATGTTTATCTTTATCACTTTTAAGTAAATTAATGTGCCCTTGGTGAATAAAATTCATTTAATAAATACGTAAAGGTATTAATTTAATATATATAAAGTATAAATTATAAAGTAATAATTTAATGAAAATTAAAAAAAAAGTTCTCTTATGGTAGATGGAGACCCTGCTCACCTGTAGAGAAATCTAATATATATAATTGCTATTTTGGAAACATAAAACCACACACCAAAAGTGATTTTCTGCAAAAAAAAAAATCTTTTTTTCCATTGAAAGAACGCGGTGATCCAACTAGTTTTGCCAGGTACAGTAAATTGCCCTCTGTTGTTATTTTATCAACATTTAACATACTTTAGATACTGGAACAGTTATAATCGCAGATCATATTTCATATTTCTGACATATGCAGTCAGCGTGGTGTGGAAGAAACAATCTAATTATTTATTTTATTTAAAATATTCCTATTAATGCTCAGATATAAGATTTCACATCTTGTTGCTGCATTTCTTGTATTTACAGCACTTTTATTCCATTGTTCCATTGTGTTTTTTTAATGATTATGCTAACCAGAACTAGTTTTTCGCCAAAATTACACCAGTATATGCATGTTTTTGATTGTATCAGATTGTATCTGATTGGTCATTGTTTCTGTTGTATCTGTTGTTGGTTGTATTTGATTGTATCTATGGATGACTAAGCATTCCTAATTCTGATTCGGTCCTAAATTATAAAAGTTTTATTGTAACACTTGACTGACAGCTTAGTCACTGGACCTTTTCTGCTGTCTGGGAAGTACTTTTTTGTCCACCGTTTGCCATGACTGTTACAGAATTGTATTTTATTGAAGCTTATTTATAATTCCAAAATATACTTGTTTTTGTGTTGTAGTGTGGACTCTGAAAACAGAGGCTTTTGAAAACAACGATGCATGTTTAGTCATGTGACACCAATATTGTACCAATAGATATTTATGTTTATACCCATATTGTGCCTGTTATGTGGTATTCACTTTCACACTATTGCTATAGATGTGTTACTTTGCACATTCTTCATATCACAGTCCTGCAAAGATGACAGAAAATTCACTTGTGATTGCTGTTTGTGGCAAACCATGAGGGCAGTTGTGTTTTAGATCAGACATACAATCGTGAGTGTGTCCACACTGGACGTATCAGTGAATGGGGAGATGTTTTCCTAAATAAAATGATCTTGCCAGAGAATAGCATGAAAACATATCTTGCTTGTTCCATCTGTTTTGTCTCAGTGAGCTTTTTTGAGGCTTTACAGAGGCACAGTAAAACGAATTTTTGAAACGTTACAGTGTGGATGAGAAAGTTTTGGAAAACGTTTGTGTGGACGGAGAGCATTTTAAAATGAAAATGCTGTTTTCAAATGTATCTGGATCAATGCAAACGTAGCCAAAAAGAGCAGTTCTTGACCAAAATAAGCTCTAGACTTTATGCCATAGTCAAATGCCTGGCTATATAAGAATACTGTTGAATATTCAGATAATATAAAGCGTAATAGACTTTGTCTTTCCATCCTGATGCATCCCGAACAACAGTGAAGAACTACCTATTGCATCATGGTTTTACTATGATGCAAGTTGCAAGTTGCATTTTTTCTTTGCATCTCTGCCGACGTAAAGAGGGAAAAAACTTGCAGGCACCAAATTGCATCATAGTTGTACAAGCGCAGAATGTGGACAGGAATACAGGCCGCCCTCGCTATTCAGTCCAGTGGTGCAGCGGACATTTAGTAGACATGTGAACACATGACATTTATCACATGAGTGTTGCAACACTCAGTGCAGTCAGTAGAGCTCTCACCCTCTCTCTGTCTCTCTCTCTCCAGGGCAAACACGTGAATTCTGGGGGATGGGACACAATCATGTAGCCACTCTATCAGCAACAGTGTGCTGTGCTCTTCTCTGCTTATGAATATCTCACTTCCAGCACTTCCAATATGATCCAAACCAGAAGTGTTTACCTGCGTTTAAAATGATTTTACCAAGTGTGAGAAGTGTATGCAAGTCCTACCTCATGTGGCTTATTGCTTTTATAATTGTTACCCTAGTGACCTTATTTACTTGCTCAATACATGGTTCTGGTCTTATTTAGACATAGACATTTTCACATCTCTGAAACGTCACATCCAACAGAATCGGTATGAATAATGTGAATGAGATTTGAAATTCAAGTCTGTTTCTCACACTTTTATTTTGTTCAAACACTGTGTGCTTTCTCCATGCATATTCTGAATACTCTGGGCAGTTTATGAACCATTTGTATTAGTAAGACTTAGGCACCCCACAGGGCAGTCACATAAAAAGAAGAAGAAGAAGAAAAAAACCCAAGCGTGAAATGAAAAGCAAATCTATAAATGTGGGGCAGAGTGGTTTCCGCCCCTTTTGGCAGGTGGGTTAAACAGTTGCACCAAACCTGATAAGGGCAGACTGTTACTTCCTTAGATAAGGTCTGTGTAACCCTGCCTGGCCCTACTTACAGCCAACTACAAAAGAGAGGGAAGGGGAAACAAGACTCTCTTTTTAAAGCATGTCTATTTTGTACACCTCAGGCATTACAATGAAGGAATTTTAATCCTGAAAAGGCTATTAAATGAGGGAGTCCTGTGCACATTCTGTGCTTGTATCACTGAAATTACATGCTTAAATTATTATTATTATTGCTCATGTAAATATCTAATAAGCTCAAGATGCTTATTCCACCCACAGATTCATGACTGCTCCATTGTCCTAAACTGGTTTTGATGTGTCAAAAGCAGAACTATTACAGAACTATTATGGTGTCTAAAAAAACAAAAAGCTCATGGTGTGAGAAGCTAAAAAACACAGTACTGTTAAAATGTTTGTGGTCAGTATTTTTATTTATTTTAGGGATGCACAACATTATCGGACCGATATCGGAACCACTTGTAAATTAAATAATTTTAAATATACTGATTTATTCATTATTGTGTCATGTTATTTTTTAACAAATGATGAGCTTTAAAAGATTTTCAGAATTTTTACAACTCTTTTGCTTTAGACCATTTACAAATGTTAAATCTTAAAATAAAATGTTAAGGTTACCACTGCATTTTTCTAAGAAAAAAAATTGATATATAGTTTATTTATAGTTATTTTTTAAAGCTATAAATGTACTGTCATTATAAAAGAACTTCATTATTGTTTATTTAATTCTAACAAACAAGTTCTTTTTAAAAACTAGCCAAAATTAAAAATAATTTTCTTATAATTTCCACACAGGAGAGACTTGGTGTTGTTTCCATATATCGGTATCGGAAATATATCGGTATCGGCATCAGCTATCAGCCAAAATGAGTTGAAAAATATCAGCATATCAGCAAAAATCCAATATTGTGCATCCATAATTTATTTTATTTATATAATTTTATTTTGAATGAAATTCATATTTTTATTTAGCAAGGATGCACTGAATTAATTAAAAGTGACAGTAGAGACTTTTATAATGTTACAAAGAATTTCGATTTCAAATAAATGCAGTCCCTTTTCATTTTTAATGCACACAGATAACAGTAAGAAAATCAGCATTTTAGAATGATTTCTGAGGGATCATTGTACACAGAAACCTGAAGTAATGGCTGCTGAAAATTCAGATAATTTTTAACCAGTTTTATTAGCAGTGCTAAGTGGTATGACCATCAAGAATGTGGCATATAAAGCAAGAAAAGATTAGCTTACCCATTTAATGGAGTGACATCCATAATCATTGTTTTTAAAAAAAGTTTAAAATCATTTTTTTTACAAATATGAATCACCTGACAACCTTAATAAAAAATGTAATTTACATAGATTGCTGTAGAGGTTATGAGGCAGTTTTCTGTTTAAAACTCCTGAATTACATTTGCAGTGTATTTTTGAACACGTTAGAGACACAAAAACACACCTAAACATACGGTTGCAAAAAGATTACAGTGCTATTCAGCCACAGATCTGCTCTTAGTGTCATATCAACTACATCCTCAACCTGAGAAGGGGAAAACCAAGCCTTAGGGCCAGAAAGGACACAAAGAGAGCTAAATAATGGTGGCAAGTAATACCAAAGCTATTGTTCATGTCCAGGTGTCCCGTTGCATTTGATATTCAATTCGACTTGAATCCTGATTTAGAGATAGCAAACTCTCGGACTGGCGGTTGGACTAACGTTGGACGTTGACATTTGGCCGCTTCTATCTGCTGTCTTGGGAACGCGTTGGCAAAAGTCTCCTCGTTATCCGTCGGCTTATTTCTGAATGGCTGGTCACTGGGCCGTGGAAGCGCGCTGAATAAAAGGACTTGTGCAGTTGACTGGACTTCCACTGGACACATGCGCATTTCCATATGAGAGCAGTGAAATTCACAAGACCTCATTTGGCTCTGCAATGCTTTTCGGGCGGAGGGGAGGGCTGATTGAATGAGAAAGAACAACAGGTTCAATAAAGCGCAGATAATGGCTTCCTGTCTGGGCCGTGACAGAAGAGCTATCTGTGTTCCCTTCTCAGCAGGACCACAGAGGGGTGAGAAGTTGACAACGCTTTCATTCTCCTGAGGACTGGGAGCTATGTTTGGACAGGCCGCTTTACAACGGCAGAGTGGCCTTCACAAATAAACCATCACATTTTACTACTTGGCTTGACCAGGAAAACATTTAAGGAAACAATCAAATAAAAAATTAACAGCCTGGAAGATTGGGCAGGAGCAGTTGGCCCTCGTGTCTTTTCCACAGGATGTGAAACACATTCATAAGAAGCGCTGGACGTCTGATAACGGGGGAATGAGAAAAGCACTTCACGAACTCTCAAATGGAAATCTGTCAGACTAAACGGCAGCTGCAAAACTACATTTCTTTGAAAGTTTTGATATTTGCTATAACTGCATTTAAATATACACTAGTTTTGCACAACGTTGTAGAATAATGTGTATGTAATAAATTGTTAAATAATGTCTTAAGTGTGTAAAATCAATTTAAATGATATTTAAACATTTAAAAGCTAAACATTTTGGTGCTAAATCACTGACAGCAGCTGTGGATGCCTTTGCTATTTCACTATAAAAACATTATATATTCTCAACTTTTGTAAAAATCATTCAGTTATCACAGTTATAAGTAGATTTGCAATATTAACCAATAACTAGTCATCCACATACTGAAAAAAAAAAAAGTAATAATAATAATCAGACCAAAGGTCTATCAAAAATAGATCTTTTTTTTTCCTTTTTGCATGTGGAAAAAATATGCTAAAAGTATGTTAGAGCAAACATTTCAGTCATTTTTATGTACATTTGCAATATTTCAGTCATTTCTATATAATGTGCAGTCCTAATGTAGAGAACCATGATTACTGCTTTTAAGTGTTATAATATATTGTTGCTCAATCACATATTTAGAGTTTTAAGAAGGAAAAAAAACTCACTTAACTTGAGCTGTCATGTGAAGCACATCCTGGCTAGCTTCAATATTCATGCATTGGTTACATAATCTAAGAATGACTCATTATTACTACTAAGGAGGAAGGACCACATCTAAATTGTAGTGCATTTCATTGACCTTGACTAATGTGAACTTGTCTCTTTTTATTATCTTTAATATGTAGCGCAGGATGTGGAAAAAAAAGGTCAACAAATAAACACATTTGTGTATCATGCTCCTTAAAAATCAAATTTCAACCATAATTAGCAACAAAATGAATGATTTAGGACTCAAACTTATACAAACACATAAACATCCCATTAACAATAAATCAGTATAACACACTTCTGGTCATAGTAGCTTAACAGTCAATCCTCGGTTTATAACACTTCAAAAAACACAACCCGATCAGAATATAAGCAGATTTAAACAAAGCTCTTTTTTCCAGACAAAAGCCAGGGAAAGCAATACAGTCCAACATCCTCTTAAAGGGAATTAAATGGCTAACATTAGCAATATTAAATCAAATTAATAGAAAGAGAGACATAAGGCTGTAAAACTGCTGAGCTTGCCCTTGCAACATTGAGGACTCATCATTTTAAGGCATTACGGTTAATTATTGCTGTAGATCAAGCAAGCATGTCAAAAATATAAGACCAGCTGGGAAAAGAAGTTAGGAGCTAGGAGATTTTTGTTTTCTAAAATTATTGTCTAAAATATAGACTGTAATAGAAAGTGTATAAACAGAATGTAACAGACTATATGAAGAAAATAAATTGAACAGTAACTATATGCAAAATCATCTACTGATATAAAGTGATGCACAAAGTAATACTTTCATTTACTGCATACACAGTCTGTGCTGAGGCTGTTCCTATAAGTCAGAGTGAAAACGAGAATCCGAAATCGATTTTTCCTGCACAGGGCAGGGGATTGGGAATGGTTGGGGTGACCTTTTCTGAAAGTCATTTTGCACTGTTGTCTTCTACACTATTTACGGACAGAGTCAAATGTTAGTTTGGGAACATTATTGCTGAGATCAATACCATTGATATGACTGGTTCGCCTGCGTTTGAGTGCTATACCACATTCATCCTATTGGAGAACAAGGCCCTAAACATGTTAGTCCCTAAAAAACATGACAGACAGTATGTAAACATGTATCATGATAATTACTTTTACTACAGTAAAATCAAATTGAAATATAAAATTGTGAGAAGCTTTAGGAATATTTCACTACTTTTATTTTATGTTTTGATAAAAGTTCTAAAAATAAAATAAAATAAAAAAGTATTATTATTATTATTATTATTATTATTATCATTATTGGTGGTGGTAAAATGTACTTACTGTGTTCACAATTGTAATGAAAAACACTTTCTGATATTTAAGTGGGATATGGTTATGTTTAGGGTTTATTGGTATGGTTAGGTATTAGCCCTTACGGAAATTTACTGTTTTACCACAAATAAAACCAAACAAAAAAAAAAAAAAACTATTATATATACTATAGTTAAACCATGGTAGCTACAAATTCACCATGGTTTTGCTACACTAACCAAAGTTTAACCATGGTATTTGTAAAACTATGGTTATACAAATAGTAATCAGTGTGCCAAAAAAACATGGTTACTATAATTTTACTATAATAAAACCATGGTTAATTTTTGTAGGGAGGGGTGGCCCTTACGAAAATGAACCATGGTCTTACTACAGATAAAACCAAAAAACCATGGTTACTATAGTTAAACCATGGTAACTACAAACCAGCCACGGTTTTGCTACACTAACCACAGTTTAACCATGGTATTTGTAGTAAAACCATGGTTAATTTTCATAAGGGAGGGGTGGCCCTTACAAAAATTAACCATGGATTTACTACCAATAAAACCAAAAAACCATGGTTACTATAGTTAAACCATGTTAATTACAAATCAGCCATGGTTTTGCTACACTAAACATACTTTAACCGTGGTAAAACTGTGGTTACGCAAATGGTAGTCAATACACCAAAAATCTGGTTACTACAATTTCACTATAATGAAACCATGGTTAATTTTCGTAAGGGGTAGGGTTAACATTGCAAATATTTGTAATCATTTATACACATACAACAATGTAATAAGGTACAAAATACGCCTATGGTATCAAATGACTGGTTTAAATGTTAGTATGTAGTAGTAAAGACACTTAATATAACGTGGGCCCTACTGTAACAGCCACAAGTGTAGCTAACGTTAGGTTTTTGTGGAAACTGATTACCACAGTAATTTGGGAAAGGAAATAAGCAATATAACCTGACCTTAACTACCCATCTATAAACACATTAGATTTCTCCAGTTTATAAACATGAAAAAACAAACGTTTATTTTCTCGCTATTTTATTATAGTTACAAGCACTGGAATCGGGAATATTCTAAAATATTATAGTTACCATGGGAACCTTTCATAAAAGTCCGGCGTAGTGTCTAATAACTTAATGGGCAGCTATTAACGAGTAAATACGCCAGGTTACCAACTGTAACTCGTCTTTTGGTTGCACCTGTGTGTTTATTTAATAAGCACACTATTGACAAGCACGTGTAAAGTCACGCTAGACGTGTGTTTTCGACGCACGCAGATCGCGGCTTATCGCTGAGGCGATCGCTGCAGTCATGAATGGAGCGGGCTGAAGGTTACAGCTTTTATGAATGAGCGCAAACAACAACTCCTCTGCCCTTCGCCCTTCCGTTTGACAAGCGCTGGCAGACTGACTCCAATTCATCCGTGAGGCCACTATTGTTAACGTGTGACAGCAATTCTGTCACGGAAGGCCAGTGTATTATGAAATAAAGCTTTGGACATGACAAAAATAATACGTGGCCTAAAAGAGCCCACCGTTGAATCGAGTCTGGGCGAAAAACAAATAGTGTGGAGGCGAAAATATGTCGGCTAACTATAGTTATAGTTCGCAACTGTATTAAAAATCTCTGGCGTGTCATATTATTCGACGTAAGGTAACATTTGTGAATTAGCCTGTCGCTTTCAGGCCCCATTTAACTAAACAACTCGAGCAACAATTATTTCTCATACATAACGCACTGTCACCGAGCCAACACAGTCAAATGGTGTTTTTATGAATGAAGCACTATATGCAAATGAGAACGATTCAAGGCGACTGACGAGAAGACTAAGAAAAGAAAACAAATGGCGGATATATCCGACCACTGCAAGAGACTTTCCAAAACATAAACCCATTTGGGTTTTATGGCTAGTCAATATTTAAGCAACCTCAATTGTTCAGAAAACAAACAAACAAAATGGCTCTGCTGCGCAAAACAACATGTGACGTGCAAACACTGAGGAATGTTCAAGGAAGGGCCTTTAAAACATCAAATCCCTTTACAAAATATTTCCGATCCACCCCCACTCCATCTTCCTCCCTCCCTCCCTCCTTCCTTCAGACTATCAGTGGGAGAGGGCCCGATCCCCCCGTCCGCTGACAATACCACGCAGCATTTCAACGTAAAATAGTTTACCAAACTTTTCCAGCACCATCTTCAGGTGCCATCTGACTGCCGCACACCGTAAAAGATGTGACATGTGAGCAAAACGTCCAGAACAAAGACAAAGCCTCAAAAAAGACATTTCTTTCCAGGTACTTACTCGTTTGGGTGTGTTTCTTCAATCATTTTTCTCGTTTCACCTACAAAAAAATCCCACAACGGGTGCACTCTGTTCGCTCGTCATTTTTACGCCACTCTTTCCCAAATAATCCCTCACATTTCGCTCGGCTACAGTGTGTCTTCTTGTTGCTCTCTCCTCTCCTCGTCTCCGTCTTGATGGGTTTTTCGTTTCTTTTTTTCTTTTCTTTTTTTTTTCTTCTTCACTGGATCTAACCAGTTGCTGATGAAAACCTTGGAGGATCTTAGAATACAAAAAGGCTCAGTCAGATCCCCCGAATAATTTTCCACAGTTTGAGTGCTTCAGTGTATTTCCGAAAATCCCTTAGATGAAATATGCGTTGATGTTGCTGAGGGTGGCCCCAACGAGCCCCATCTCTGATTACTCCATGTTGGATTATTGTGCAGCAGCAGCGAGAGCAGCAGCAGCGCGCACGGGGGGAGGGAGGAAGAGAGGGCGGAAGCGATGACGTCACGCTGCAGGCCGAATGCCTTTTAAATCAGTGGGAATCGTTTTACAGATCACACCGCTTGGAAAAAAACTCTGGCTGGACTGGATCGAAATATGATTACTAACCGCCTGAAGAAGTGTCACGAAAACTTTTGCACACTGGCTAAATCTCAAGCTCATACGATTTCTAACAAGAAACCGTCGTGCTTTATTTAAAGAACATGGATTGCTACAAAACAAAACATAAAAAAACAAAGCAACACACACAAAAAAGCAAAACATATCAAGCAAAACAAAATGAAACATAAAAACAAAACAACACAAAAAACAGCAAAACAAAAACAAAAAACAAAGCAAAATACTATAAAAAAAAACAAAGCAATACAAAACAAAAAAACAAAGCAGCACAAAAAACAAAGCAAAACATATCAAATAAAACATAAAAACAAAACAACACAAAAAACAAAACATATGAAAAACAAAACAAAGCAACACAAAAAACAAAGCAAAACGAAACACATAAAAACCAGAACAAAACAAAGCAAAACATATCAAACAAAACTAAATAAAGCAAACCAAAACTAAACACAAAAACGACACAACACAAAAAACAAATACAAACAAAACAAAGCAACACAAAAAACAAAGCAAAGCAAAACATCAAAAAACAAAACAATGCAAAACAAAAAATAAGGCAAAACAAAACAAAGTGAAACAAAACATTAAAAAAAACAAAAAAACAAAGCATAAACACAAAACAAAGCAACGCAAAAAAAAAAAACAAAGCCAAAAATATAAAACAAAACTCAAAAAAAGAAAAAAGCAACACACACACTCACAAAATAAAATAAAATAAAGCAAAGGAAAACTTACTTAAAACTGTACAGTTATTTTTAAATATACAATAATGTCCTAATTTTAACTTTTTACATCATGGATTTATTGATTAATTAATTAATTTATTTAATTGCATTATTATACATATTGAATGTATTTGTTACATATCACATTTTGCTGTAAAAATATGATAAGTAAAGTTAATTTTGTAATTAATAATTATACATTTTTCTTTGTTATGCAGCACTTTTTTTAACTTTTTAAAGATGATTTAAAATTTTATTTTGAATTTCATATAAAAAAAGAATATTTGAATGTTTTTATAACTTAATAAGGATTAGAATTTAGAAACGTTTTTTTTGTTAAATAATTAATTAATTTATTATTATTAGTATTATTATTATTTTGATAACACTTTACAGCAAGTTTCATTAGTTAACATAAACTAAGAATGAATAATACTTTAGAGCAATTTTTAATCTTAGTTAATGTTAATTACTAATGCATTATTAAAATCACAAGTTGTGTTTGCTAACGTTAGTTAATGCTCTGTCAACTAACATGAACAATGAATGACTGTATTTTTATTAACCAACATTAACAAAGATTAATAAATAGTGTAATAAATGTATTGTTCATTGTTCGTTCATGTCAGTTAATACATTAACTAATGCTAACAAATGACACCTTACTGTAAAGTTACCAAGATTAAAAAAAAATCATTGTCATGCAGCACTTTTATGACTCTGATGATTTTGTAATTTCATAAAAAAAAATAATAATATATATATATATATATATACATATATTTTTTTTTTAATATTTTTAGAACTTTGTTAATAAGGATTAGAAGTCAGAAAAGGTTTTTTTTTTTCCTTTCAGTTTTTTATCAATTGTTATTATTATTATTATTATTATTATTATTATTTTGGTAACACTTTACAATAAGGTTCATTAGTTAACATTAGTTAACTACATTAACATGAACTAAGAATGAATAATACTTCTACAGCATTTATTACTCTTAGTTAATGTTAATTTCAGCATTTACTAATGCATTATTAAAATCACAAGTTGTGTTTGTTAACATTAGTTAATGCTCTGTCAACTAACATGAACAATGAATAACTATATTTTTTATTAACTAAAATTAACAAAGATTAATAAGTAATTTAATATATGTATTGTTTATTGGCTATGTTAGTTAATACATGTTAACAAATGACACCTTACTGTAAAGTGTTACCAAGATTTTAAAAATAATTATACATTTTTTGTTGTCATGCAGTACTTTTTGGACTCTAAGATGATTTTGCTAATTTTGTTTTAAATATAATGTAAATATATATGTACAACTCTGTTTTAATGTTTATTAAAACTTTCATTATTAAAGTTTTTTTTTTTTATTAATGATTATTATTTAGCTTGGCTTTTTGATCTTCAGTAAAATTAATAAAAAGCAGTCTATCAGATAACAATAAATAAATCAATCAATAAATAAATAAAAATCATGTGTCTTTTGGATAATAATATAATTGAACTGTTGAAACATGTCTTCATATAAACCATACACAGTTAGTTATAGCAAGAACTTACATAAACATGTTATTACCCATTTTGCCACATTTGTCACAGATGTGGAGATAATTCGTATTTTTTTGATGTTTCATGTTTTGTCCACCTTATGTGAGCAGTGATATCTAGCATTACGCAACAACAAAGGCTTTTTAAGTGCTACTTTAGTGCATCACTTCCTCCGAAAAGTGTAATCAGGGTCAAAGGTGGACAGCACAGACTCCTTATCTATGTAACTTCTGACTCGGAGGGAAAGCTGCGGATTAGTCACGCTTTGATCAAGGGACTAGAAAGGTATTTTGAGAACCGAGGGCTACGGTCACCAGTGACAGTCCGAATTCCTTACTGATCACTTCAAGTCAGGGCTCCCCTAGAAGCATTCTTCGTATAACCACTTTATATCCGATGACTTACACAGAGAACTGGCCAATACACAAAAATTCAGAGGCTCCGCAGTGAACGTGATTACGTCATCACATTTTGATTGCATTGATTTGTCAGAAGAAATCAATGCATTTCATTCCTCCGAGCCAAACAGGAACGATTGTTGACGCTTAGTCCCACCCCCAGTGCCCAGATTGGTTCAAAATGTCATCTGTTCAACCAATAAACATAGGTTTTGGACTTTTGAACAACTAATTAGCATGTTTCTTTGGAAATTTGAACAAACTCAAAGTGAAAGTAAAAATACGCCATGCCTGCATGAAAACAAACACAAAATAACACATCTGCATGACAAAAACACACGACAGAGCACTTTTAACATAAAACAAACCATAAACAAGGATGAAAAAGCGGTATATATCGGATAAAGCACTGAAATTCATGTTTTCATGTGGCTATGCGTTGTCCTGGTAAAACGCTGAATACAGCCAGCGGATCAAGCCATTTGGCTGTTATATTATCTAAATTATTCTTATATAGTTTATAAAGATCATTTTCACTATTTTTTTTTTTTTTTTTGCACTCTGTATATTTTTCTCTCATTTTGTGTGTAGTTTGTGAATCATTTGCCCTGTTTGTATATTTCTTGCACAAGACCATTTGTGCAAATGTTTTCACTACTTACTGCACTGTTTGTGTTTGTTGTGAAAATTATATTTCTCTGAAAAAAAAAACTCATTGTCTCAACTCAACTGTCATTATTTACTTCTTATTAAGTAAATACTTCCTAAACATTTGTGAACACATTTATATTGTCAGTAAACTAAACATACCTTCCTTGGGGAATGTTATATGTAGACAAAATTTTATTTGGAAGTGTAAAACACCCAAATACAACTTTCTAAAGAAAAAAAAAAAACAAACTTCAGAAGTTTCTGTTTGAGTACTTAGTAAAAAACCTCCAATTGTTGCTTGTGATTTTCTTAAAATTGTGTAAATTCATTAATTCTTAGAGAAAGAAGGAAAATTGGGACTTTAAATTAGCTAGACTAAAACTTCAAGTTTACAATGATATATAGCACTTGATGCTGACTGCTAGAATAGGTCTGAAAAAGCAAAGAAAAGTGCAGGCGTGTCAAGTGCCCCGAAAATGTTCTAGGTCTTTAAAGGGGTCCTATTATGTTCTTTTTCGAAGTCTTGATTTTGTTTTGAGGTGTACTAGAACATGCTCTCATGCTTGGTGGTTCGAAAAACTTATTTTTCACATAATTTACATTATTATAAATATACATTCTCCCAGCCTGTTACTAATGGCTCAATTAGTTCTGGGTTTAATGAAGGCCAGCCTTCCGAAAAAGGAAATGTGTTATGATTGGTTAACTATATCCCACTGCGTTGCGATTGGCGAGCATCTTAGAAGTGTTTCAGTACTGCCACGCCCCTTGTCAAAGTTAGCACAAGCTAGATTAATAGTGAATCTTACGTTTTAAATATGGATATTTTTTTTTACAAAAACGCATCGATTGCTACAGGAGACCCCCGGGAGCCGTGTGAGACACCTTTTTTATTGTGAATGGATGCACTTTATTACACTTTATTAGACTCCGATTGCATTCGTCTGACAGAAGGAAGTCATATACACCTAGGATGCATGGAGGGTGAGTAAATAATACGCTACAGTAGTGTTGAGTCATATCCTCAGCCTGCGAGATTGCCAATACATGATATTATCGTGCTAATTTATTTAATTATTTACATACTTCGTTTCATTGCCCAAAACCAGCTCCAGCATAAGGCTAAAAGCAGCCTAACATTATCAGAAAACATCATCACTGATTTGCCTAGCCTATTCTAGTGCAAGTTTATGCATTTAAAAAAAAACACTCGCGTTGTAAGTGAAGCTATCTACACTGTATGATGTACGGCTCCGACGCGGCAACCGGAGTAGATCGCGGCTTCGGCACGTGTTTCGACCCCCTGTACAGCAGGCGTGTTACAGCTCTGAAGCGGCCACTCTAGTCAGTCCTTGTGTTTATACCCGCCGCGCTGTGGTTTGTTAAAGCAGTTCCCCGCAAGGCATCGCTAAAGTTAGGCTAATCCCCCACTCTTCCCTACCCTCCCTCCAACAATTCGAATTTCCGTGGGCGGGATTTATTTTAATGATATTCTAATAGACCTGTTGTGACATAATTGCATAAAGAAAACAAACGTTTTAGTCCAAAGGAGCCGTTAATTGTAGTTCTTGGAAAGAGATTTTTTAAAAACGAAATATCTCCCTTTGGAGTGAACTTTGAGATTTGTAATTTTGTAGATCTTTTTTAAGCTCAAAGATACACACCACACACTGACCAAAATTCAAAAAGTGAAAAAGCATAATAGCACCACTTTTAACCGCAGAATACAGCCAGTGGATTGATCCGTTTATATTATGTAAATTATTCTTTTTATAAAGATCTTTTTTTTTTTGTTGCACCCTGTATATTTTTCTCTCATTTTATGTGTAGTTTGTGAATTATTTGTTTGTATATTTTTTTGCACAGGACCATTTGTGCAATTGTTTTCACTACTTGCTGCACTGTTTGTGTTTGTTGTTCATACTTTGAAAAAACTCACTTTTTTTTTTTTAATACTGTGTTTTGTTATTATTTACTTAACTTCCTAAACATTTTTGAACACATTTATATTGTCAGTAAACTAAATAGATCTGATTTTCACTTAAAATTGCCTTTAACAATATTACAATAAATGGCTATAACTTGCTTGGGGAATGTTACATGTAGACAGCATTTTATTTGGAAGTGTAAAACACCCAAATACAACTTTCTAAAGAAAAAAAAATCCAAACTTCAGGAGTTTCTGTTTGAGTACACAGTAAAAAAAAAACCTCCAACTGTTGCTTGTGATTTTATTAAAATTTTGGAAATTCATTAATTCTTAGAAAAGAGGAAAGGAAAATTGGGACTTTAAATTAGCTAGACTGAAACTTCAAGTTCTCCTGTTTACAATGATATATAGCACTTGATGCTGACTGCTAGAATAGAATAAGTGCAGGCGTGTCAAATGTTCTAGGTCTTTCAGGGTTAAAGAACCATCTCTTTCTTACCTTTTTATAATCTGAAGAACCTTCTTTCGCCACAAAGAATCTTCTGTGAAACAGAAAGGTTCTTCAGATGTTAAAGGTTCTTCATGGAACCATTTAGACAAAAAGGTTCTTCTATGGCATCGTGAAGCACCTTTATGTTTAAGAGTGTAAGCACCATTGGAAATCTTATCAAAGTATCTCAGATGCCATAAAGTAATCAGGAAGGTGCTTTTTCAGGCCATATACACACTTTGAAAAGCTTCGAACACTTGACAATAGTTAACTACCTCGGTTATCACGATCAACAATTACAGTGCTTTCAGTCATACTTCAAGATAAGTACACCATTGTGATGCCCTCCTCACAATCATGTGACAATCCCAAACGCTCATTGGCAGCTACGGCAAATGTTTATTCACCGGAAATGTGGTAAAACATTTACAGAAAGTTAACCTGTCCTCTTTTTGGAATCAAGTATGGACTGGGATAATAAAAAAAGAACAATCACAGCAAATGTATATATATGTATAAATCACATTCTTTATTTAAACCAGCATTCGGCAGTTATGCTGTGACCCAAAAGAGAGAGAAAAAAGCTCCACTTATATAATATTGTGCTTGGCACTTGATAAAATGTATTTAAAATAATAGCGGACAAATATATGATGTCTACAATATATGCATGAGACAATAAAAGGCAGAACACGCAATTATCAATGTATTTGTTATGAACTATAACAATACTTTCTAACCTCATTTACACAGAAATAGCATTATTGATTTAGTCAAATAAAAGAAACTGTCTGACTGATATTGCAGAAGGTTGTTTATTATTATTATTTTATTCTATGCCAGACACAGCACTGCAAGAGAAAATTAATAAAAAGTAAAAAAACAACAGCAATAATTACAGTAACAAATGGACTAATAGAATTCAAACAAATCCCATCTTCTTTGATGTATATATATATATATATATATATATATATATATATATGAGCAACATAAAACTTCAGTTGTAGCTGTTGAAACCGTATGTTGAACAATTTCCAAAGGCAGACCTGGCCTGCTTGATAAATACATTAGTAAAAATCCCACAGACTCTCCATCCAAACTCTAAAAAAAAAAACACTTATGAGTAACGCGAGCCCCTCTTGTTATTCTGGACAAGCACATGACACGCTAACAGGGAAACGGGACCAAATGGGCTAAAGCTCCATGACCACACTGGAATCAAAATAACCATAATAAGTTTTGGTTGCTCAGTTTCAGTTGTCGTAACGCTGGCAGAGAACAGCTATTTCCTCTGGAAAGGAAAAATGTTTTGTGTTTCTGCCCTTACATTACGCACTGATGAAAACGCGTTTGTGTCTCTGTCACCGGACTGACATACACTACAACGCATCCTGTCACGAACGGGGTGCGGCGAGGATTCATTACAGCTTATAATAGTCTTAGCAGTAATACAGAAGTGATGACGGTGCCTGTCATAAGCATTTGTGAGCTTTGGTGTTAAATACTGCTCGGCACCGATTGGGTCATTTCTGTCATGCAGTACTGTGTCATTCCAGACACTTAAACTTCATTCATTAAAAATTAATTATTTAGACTAATGGCAGGAAGTAAATAACCTGCCTGACAGGTCGGAAAGAAAGAGCTAAAGTTAGACATTGCTCAGAAAGGGATTGAGACTCAAAGTAATTGTTTTATAATTCATTGGATATGTGTGATTATGATTTCTGTCATTTTCTGTAATTCAAATATTTGAAATGATTCAGGGTGACACAAGTCACAAATTACAAAACATCACAGAATTTCTGAAATTAATTACTAATATGTAAAGATGCTTGTGCTGTTTTGATGTCATGTCCTTGAGTTCTGTTAGTTCAGCAGATAATGTGAATTACTTTAAAACAATTAAAAAATACACTACGAGTCAAAAGTTTTTGAACAGTAAGATTTTTAAAAAAATGTTTTTTAAAGAAGTCTCTTCTGCTCACCAATCCTGCATTCTTTTGATTTTGAAATATTGTTACTATTTAAAATAACTGTTTTCTATTTGAATATATTTTAAAATGCAATTTATTCCTGTGATTAAATGCTGAATTTTTAGCATCAGTACTCCACAGTCAAATGATTTGGTGCTCAAAAAACAGAGCAGCATTTATCTGAAATAGAAATATTTTGTAACATTATGAATCTTTACCATCACTTTTGATCAATTTAAAGCATCCTTGCTAAACTAATTAAGTATTAATTTTTATAATTTATACTGAAAAAAAGCTTATTATTTTAGATAAATGCTGATTTTTTAATCTTTCTGTTTATTAAAAAATCCTGAAAAAATGTACTCAACTGTTTTAAATATTGATAATAATAATAAAATGTTTCTTGAACAGCAAATCAGCATATTAGAATGATTTCTGAAGGATCATGTTACACTGAAGACTGGAATAAAGATACTGAAAAAAAAAATCAACTTTGAAATCAGAAATTTTAAAACATTCAAACAGAAAGCAGCTATTTTATATAGTACAAATATTTCACAATATTACTGCTTTTGCTGTATTTTGGATCAAATAAATGCGGTTTTATTAAGCAAAAAAAATGCTTAATAAAAAAAAACCTTACGGTTCAAAAACGTTTGACTGGTAGTGTAAAAAAAGTGTAAAAAAAAAGAACTATTTCTTAATACAATGAATACAATACTTAATCGTGAAACCACAAAAAATAAAATTAATATGATTTTCATCTTTAAAATCTGAGTATTCAAGATATACATTTATAATTTGTCATTTAAATTATATACTACCATTTAAAAGTTTGTAAGATTGGTCAATTTTTTTTTTTTAAATAAATGAATACTAGGATTATAGGACTACAGTATTTAACATTTGAAGTAGATCAAAACCTTTCATTAAATTTGTCCTAAAACCAAAAAGAAATGTTCTTGTCTTAGGACAACTTTGATGAACTTTTTTTGATCCACTTCAAATGTTGACTACTGTAAATTGACCTAAAGTGACAGTAAAGACAGTAAAAAAAAATTATATCATTTCAAATAAATCCTGGAAAAATGATCACAGTTTCCACAACATGGATGATAATAAGAAATATTCATGAGCATAATATGCTGATTTCTGAAGGATCATGTGACACTAAAGATTGGAGTAATGATGCTGAAAATTCAGTTTTGCATCACTGAAATATATATATTATATATATATATATATATATATATATATATATATATATATATTTTATTATTTAAATTGTATTACTATTTCACAATGTTTTTACTGTATTTTTCATCAAATAACTGCAGCCTTGGAGAGCAGAAAAGATTTCTTTAAAAAATATATATGTATATTATATATATATATATATATATATATATATATATATATATATATATTCTTTAAAATATATATATTTTATATATAATGTAAGGTATGTGGTCGCTAATATATATATATATATATATATATTAGCGACCACAAACTTTTACATTTATAGAATATATTATAACATATTAAAATGATATTTATATATGAAGGGGACAAGAAAATGTACTGCAAAGCAGGAATGACCCGATCTCCGCTAACGCTGTGCCGACAGCACACAAACATGTGTCAGTGCAGTGACAGAGAAGCAAACACAAAACCAGCAGTCCCCTTCATAATCCAAACCCATAAATCCGCACCTGATGACAAGATTCACTGGCAGAACAGGCTGAACAAAAGAGATGGGTGACGTAAAATAGACGCATTAACAGATGCAGGGGTCGTGGGACGCGTTTTTCCGAGAAACGCATCCGTGTTTATCTGACGGTGACGCCGAGCTTCTCCAGAACACGCACGCCCTTTTCCTGATACTCCTCCCGCGTCAGCCAGAAGTTGTCCTTGTCTTTCATGATGTCAGCCAGCACCGCCCCACCCAGAAACACCATGTGCTTGCGGCGGGGAGGGTCCTCGATCCGGATCTTGAATTTCTATGGGGGTATTAAATAGACAGCGTGACCAGATTTTCAGGGGAGTGGAACAGAACGGACACTGACTGACCCAAATACCAGAAAACGCTTTCAATGGATCTCTTTAATACACATAAAAAGCACACACTGTCCAGTTGGGAATCGAGCGGCAAACCCAAATGGGAGAATAATGAGGTGTACGGCGTACGCGGAGCCTGTGTTCTGCGTTCATCCGCTCTCTGAACGGGCTATAAACAGGTGGCTGAAAGGGTCTCATGGAGGCCTTCGTGTCAAGTCGATTGCTTTTTAATTTGCCTTAAACACAGTTCGGGGATAAGCAGACAGACATGCCGCCCGACCGTATCGGGCATGCCATCTGTAATTGATCATCTATATATAGTGGCCCGACATGCGGCCCACTCTGAGGCTCCCCAAAATGCTTTTCCAGGCCAATGGCCAGGTTTTAAATGAGATGGAGCTTAGCTGGGCAGTCTGGGGCGTTGTGTGTAACTGAGGCCGTTTAGCGGTATGGACACCGGAGCAGGTGATGCAGCCCCACCTGCTGGTGCACAGGAGGCATTACGACACATCTGTGTGTTTTTGAAGTCTAAATACTTTCTTCTGTCCCAGAATAACCCTTTAAAGAATACTGTTTCATATTTGATAAGAAATTTCAAATCCCTAAAACATTAACACATTGAAAATGCTGCTAAAAACTGTCACTGACTGATAAGCGTACACTTTTTTTTAGCAAGTAAAAGGCATTTTATAATTTTAAACATCCTGCGAGGTTCACATGTCTTTTTGCTGTGAATCGTTACTGATTTTAACAGAGTAAACGTAAGAAGAACCTTTATATTTAGGGATCCACCAAATTTTCGGCTGTTTTTCTCTTTCAGACGAAAACTGAAAATGCCATTTTCAGCCGAAAATATAACAGTTATATCTGATTCTGTTGTGTAAAACTAAATAAAAATAATATATTGATATTTAATATTATTTTAATTTATGTCCAATTTTATTGTGTTTTTTTAGTAAAAGTGTGGTTATTTTATTGAATTTAGTGCCAATTTAAAATTGAGTTTAAAAAAAATCATACAAAATTACTTACATTTTTACAAAATAAAAAAAAATATTTTACAAAATTGAGTATCAAATATGATCTTCAGGCTTTTGAGAAACATTTATTTGTTAATTTCAATGTATGTTTTGCCCCACAATAAAAATATGAGCCGAAAATATAAAAGTTATATCTGATTCTGCATAAATCTAAATAAAAATAATATATTCATATTTAATATTATTTTATTTTATGTCCAGCTGTATTATGTTAGTTTCAGTAAAAGTGTGGTTATTTTACTGGCGTGTGTTTTTAAAATGTAGTGTCGTTAAAATGAGTTAATTTAAAAAATCTTCCAAAATAACTTTATATTACTTACTAAAATAGTAAATAATTCTTACAAAGCATTTTCGGTCTAGAATTTTAATTTTGGTGCATCCCTATTTATATTGTTAGTAATTTTTCACTATGAAAATTTTTCGGCTGTTTTTCTCTTTCAGACGAAAACTGAAAATGCCATTTTCAGCCGAAAATATAACAGTTATATCTGATTCTGTTGTGTAAAACTAAATAAAAATAATATATTGATATTTAATATTATTTTATTTTATGTCCAATTTTATTGTGTTTTTTTAGTAAAAGTGTGGTTATTTTATTGAATTTAGTGCCAATTTAAAATTGAGTTTAAAAAAATCATACAAAATTACTTACATTTTTACAAAATAAAAAAAAAATATTTTAAAAAATTGAGTATCTAATATGATCTTCATGCTTTTGAGAAACATTTATTTGTTAATTTCAATGTATGTTTTGCCCCACAATAAAAATATGAGCCGAAAATATAAAAGTTATATCTGATTCTGTTGCATAAATCTAAATAAAAATAATATATTCATATTTAATATTATTTTATTTTATGTCCAGCTGTATTATGTTATTTTCAGTAAAAGTGTGGTTATTTTACTGGCGTGTGTTTTTAAAATGTAGTGTCGTTAAAATGAGTTAATTTAAAAAATCTTCCAAAGTAACTTTATATTACTTACTAAAATAGTAAATAATTCTTACAAAGCATTTTCGGTCTAGAAATAGCATCCCTATTTATATTGTTAGTAATTTTTCACTATGAAAATTTTTCTGGACTGAAGAAACTTCGGTTTACTTGATATTACTTGATAATCCATACATTATACATTACTTTTAAAAAATTATAGAAAATCATTATAAAATTTGAGTATCAAATATGATCTTCAGGCTTTTGAGGGACCTTAATTTGTTAATTTCATTGTAGTGCATTGCATTATATGTTTTGCCCCACAATAAAAATATGAGCCAAAAATATAAAATTTATGTCTGATTCTGTTGCATAAATCTAAATAAAAACAATATATTTAATATTATTTTATTTTATGTCCAGTTTTATTGTGTTATTTTCAGTAAAAGTGTGGCTATATTACTTGCTTGTGTTTTTAAAATTTAGTGTTGTTAAAATTATTGAGTTAATTTTAAAAATCCTCCAAAATTACTTCATCTACTAAAATCGTAAATAATTCTTACAAAAAATTATAGAAAATATTTCACTTTGAACATTTACTGGACTGAAGAAACTTAGGCTTGCTTGATTATCCATTAATACATTACTTACTTTTAAAAAAAAAAAAATAATAATAAATCATTTTAAAATTTGAGTATCAAATATGATCTTCAGGCTTTTGAGGAATGTTTATTTGTTCATTGCATTGCATTATATGTTGTACCCCACAATAAAACTGAGATTTAATCATAAAACTAAACATTTAAAAATCTTACAATGACATAACATTCAGATACAGAGAGATGCAAGTACTCTGCTATAAATATCTTATAGATTTACATGACAAGCTATGAGAAGTTCTTACTTTCATTTTTGGCCATATAAATATTAGCAACTCCACTAAATTGAATATTTTGCTCAATTTAAGCCTCTGTATAAAACTGAGGTGTTCTTTGCCTCCTAAGAAAATTATATGATCCATAAAAGCCTGCCGTATCAAATATGACACTCAACAAAAATACACACTTTTTTATAATTTTTTTTTTTTTTTTTAAACTACAGTCAACTATAAGTAAACCATCCTTACAATGATATAAACATTGACTTTTTGGCACTTTCACAATGTTGCTAAATCATTGTGAATAATCAGTCTATCACACAGCTCGACTTGTAAAAACATTAAATGCATAGTTCACCCAAAAAATGAAAATTCTGGCATTAACTGCTCGCCTTTATGTCGTACCAAACCTTTAAGACCTTTGTTCATCTTAGGAACACAAATTAAGAAAGAAATCCAAGAGCTTTCAGACCCTGCGTAAACAGCAACGCAACTACCACGTTTAAGGTCAGGAAAGGTAGTAAGGATATCATTAAAAATAGTCCATGTGCATTAGTGGTTCAACCTCATGTACCAGTTTCTCAAAAGCTCTCGGATTTCATCAAAAATATCCTAATTTGTGTTCTGAAGATGAACGAAGGTCTTGGACGTGAGGGTGAGTAATTAATGACAGAATTTTCATTTTTGAATTAACTGTCTCTTTAAAACTTAAATGCAAATGGATTATTTTTGTCTGCTGGATGACACGTTTACACGTGCACAGAAATGGAAAACTTACCGAGAGCTTGTCAACGTCACCCTTCAGTACCCGCTCTAGATAAAGCTGTTTAAGTTCCCTCTCTAGTCGAGAGGGCAGACCAGGGTACATAGTGGATCCTCCTGACAGAACAATGTGTTTATAGAACTCAGCCCTAAGGAAGAGAGAGAGAGAAGGGAAGCACAGATCAAAAACACACAGTGAGGTTCATTGATGCTGGAGGGGTGAAGGGTGAAGTTACTGAAATGACAAGATGATCTTTAGATGATGGTTTGTTTATGTTAGTGTCACATAATGAGACATAACTGTGTAGTGTTTACTGGAGGAAGTAGATGTGGAATTAGAGCTCACCTGGTGTCAATGTCTGCAGCTTGAATGGTGTTGAAGAGAAGTTCAGCCACACCGACCCCTTCCACGTTAATGAGGTGAGGCTGGAACAGAGCTTCTGGGGCCTCGAACCGCTCACCTCCTACCTTAATAACTCTGCCATCAGGGAGCTGGAGAACAAAGAGTGTAAAAACGTTTAAGGCTTTAAATCAGTCACCCTGCCAATTAATAAATATGATTTAAACAGGGTTGCCAATACATTAAAAATTCACAATATATGTGATGCTTTTGCTGAAGATATAAAATGACTACTTTCCTAAAGATGCCATTAGACCTTCCAACCCACCCCTATTTTTTACGTCTTCAAATTAAATTGAGTATTAAATTCTGCAAAGTCAGTGTTAGAATTCATACAGCTGAAGTCAAAAGTTTACATACACCTTGCAGAATCTGCTAAATGTTCATTATTTTACCGAAATGAGAGGAATCATACAAAATGCATGTTATTTTTTATTTAGTACTGACCTGAATAAGATATTTCACATAAAAGATGTTTACATACATCTCACAAGAGAAAATAAGTTGAATTTATAAAAATGACCCATACACTTGATTCTTAATTCTGTGTTTTTACCTGAATGATGTTTTGTTTTTTTGTTTAGTGATATGTGTTCACGAGTCCCTTGTTTGTCCTGAACAGTTAAACTGCCTGCTGTTCTTCAGAAAAATCCTTCAGATCCCAAAAATTATTTAGTTTTTCATTTTTGTGTATTTGAACCCTTTTCAACAACGACTGTATGATTTTGAGATCCATCTTTTCACACTGAGGACAAATGAGGGACTCATATGCAACTATTACAGAAGGTTCAAACACTCACTGATGCTCCAGAAGGCAAAACGATGCATTAAGAGCCGGGGGGTGAAAACTTTTGAAAAGAATAAAGATGTGTACATTTTTCTTATTTTGCCTAAATATCATATTCTTTGTTCATTTAGTACTGCCCTTCAGAAGCTACAGAAGATACTTCCATGTTTTCCAGAAGACAAAATAAGTAAAATTTACCCTGATCTTCAAATTCAAAAAGTTTTCACCCCCCAGCTCCAAAACTGCATGTTCTATTTATTTTTGTTGTTTTATAAAATACAAATAAAAATGCTCCCTTATGGAGTCCCTTATGCACATTTATTTGATCAAAAATACAGTAAAGAAGAGTAATACCGTTAAATATTATTACCAGTTAAAATAACTGCTTTCCATTTAATTATATTTTAAAATGTAATTTATTCCTGTGATGCAAAGCTGAATTTTCAGCATCATTTTTCCAGTCTTCAGTATCAAATAATCCTTTAGAACTCATTTTAATATGCTGGTTTGCTGATCAAGAAACATTTAAGATTATCAAAGTTGAAATCAGCTGTGCTTCTTAAAATTGTTGTGGAAAGTGTGGTATATTTTTTAGGACTTGCTAGTTTAAAAAAAAAAAAAAAAATCACTTATTCGAAATAGAAACTCTTTTGAAATGCAATACATTGCTTTTCTTTCACATCTGATTTATGTATTGCATCCTAGCTGAATTAAGCAATTCTTTCTTTTAAAAGTGATTTGTGACTTGCATTATTAAACTGTCTCCAGTCTCAAGGTGAACAAGTATTTACAATTTATGATAAGCAACCAGGCTGATAAATACTGTGGTATATAACCACACCTCATGTCAACATTTGTCTGGTTTCTTATCACATGCTTGACAACTTCAAATTGACCTTGATCATGAGATGTTCCTGTTAGACAGGCTGCACCGAGCAAAGTCTCAGGTCTGAAGGGTAACCCACAGCCGAGCATAACCCTGATGACTAATGAGAAAATGGCGTCGGGTGTGTGGGAGTATATAAAGAGCCCATTGAGGAGTGTCCAGAGGTCGGAAATGCAGAGCTTCCCAGCTGGGGAAGGACTGTGGCCACGCAGGAAATGATGTTACATGCTGGTTAAGCAACTAACACAGCCACACAGACTGACTTGTTTCAAAACTTGCTTGTTTGAGTCTTTTTGGAAAAGAAAAGGCTTAGAAAGGAACTCAAAAGAAACACCACACCCATGCCTACAAACGCAAAGTAAAGAAGGAACTTTGCACTGTGTGTGCGACGTGTATAACTCTGAACGACTTGTCAGCGACCGCTGCCCCCTTGAGGCCGCTCGGCTTAATCACACTTCCAGCAGCCAATCAGAGTTGAGCAGAGTGTGGCGTCTTACAGACAGGATGTCAAAGTGTAGACTGAAGAATTTCCCTGCTGCTAAATCCAATCCAAAGAGCATATCACCATGGAAACGCAGAACACTTACGCATCCCACCGGGAAATCTGTGAAACCACATACTAAAAACCCCAGCCAGAAAAACCTCTGCCTCACATACTGTAACATCTGAACTGTAACTTTCGAACAGCGAGAAGGATACTTTCACCCTGCAGGCCGTTAACACCTTTTTAGAACGCACACTTGTGTTAAAACGGTTCGTGAAATTCCTCCTAGTGTCACATAAAACTGACCGTGTAGGACTCCACCAATACGGTGGTCTCCAGAGCAAGCTTCTGCTCCTGCTCGATGTTGTATCCCACGTAGCAGAGCTTCTCCTTCATCATGCGTACCGTCTCAAAGTCTGCAGAATGGTTGAAGGCGTAACCTCGCAGCAAGAGCAACTGTTTGACAAAACAGAAAAACATTTACTATATTGTATGGAATATAAGTCACGTTTTTTTTAATCATGTGATGATTAATCAATGTGCTGACTTATATTTATAAGCCATAACATAAAGATACATAAGTTGCAATCAAAATTATTCAACCCCTCAGAGACTGCAGTACTTTACAAATAAAAGCTTTTCTGAAGATCCGGTAGTTTATAAAAATTGCATCTGAAACAGTTTACTGGCCTATTAAAAGTGATAATGTTAATATATTATGTAATGTTTTTAAATAATAGGATTTTTTAATAGCACAGCTATGTCATAATCATTCAACCCCTATTCAACTGTTTTTAAGTCACTTATTTTTAAGGTAGGGAACAAAACTGTATTAAAACTAGGGCTGTCAAATGATTAATAGCAATTAATCGCATACAAAAATGATTATGTACAAATACGTACAAATAAGTACAAACTGTGTATATTTAAGAGAAATATGTTATTTATGTAGTATAATATATGTATTTGTATATGTATATATTATACTTTTATGTTTTATATAAATAAATATATATAATATATATAAAATATATAAATATATATATATATATATATATATATATATATATATGTATGTATTTGTATATGTATATATTATATTTTTGTGTTATATACACTACCGTTCAAAAGTTTGGGGTCAGTAAGACTTGTAATAGTCTTTAAAGAAGTCTCTTATGCTCATCAAGGCTGCATTTATTTGATTAAAAATATAGAAAAAAAAACAGTAATATTGCAAAATGTTTTTACAATATAAAATAATGTTTTTATTTTAACATACTTTAAAATAGAATTTATTCCTGTGATGAAAAGCTGAATTTTTATCAGCTGTTACTCCAGTCTTAAGTGTCACATGATCCTTCAGAAATCATTCTAATATGCGGATTTATTATTAAAATGATCAATGTTGGATAATATCAATAGTTGTGCTGCCAAATATTTTTTGGAACCTGTGATTATTTTTTTTTTCAGGATTCTTTCATGAATAACAAGTTTAAAAAGTACAGTGTTTATTCAAAATATAAATATTTTATAACAATGTAAATTATTTATTATTAACTTTTAATAAACTTTTAATTATTGACTTAATACATCCTTGGTGAATAAAAGTATTAATTTCTTTAAAAAAAATGTAAACAATAAAAATGTACTGACCCCAAACTTTTGAACGGTAGTGTGTATATATATATATATATATATATATAAAAAGTTTATCTTATATATATATATATATATATATATTACATAAAAATATAATAAATACATATACTTGCAAATATTTTTTAAATATATACATGAATGTGTTTGTATTTATACAGTATCTCACATAAGTGAGTACACCCCTCACATTTCAGCAATCATTTTAGTATATCTTCTCAAGGGATAATACTATAGAAATGAAACTTGGATATATTTGAGTAGTCAATGTATATTTACTGTCCCCTGAAAATAACATATATTATTGTCAAAACAGCTGGCAACAAAAGTGAGTACACGCTAAGTGAACTTGTCAAAACTGTGTCCAAAGTGTCAATATTTTGTGTAAGGACCATTGTTATCTAGCACTGCCTTAAACATTCTGCGCATGGAATTCACCAGAGCTGCACAGGTTGTTGCTGGAATCCTCTTCAAATCCTCTATAATGACATCATGGAGCTGCTGGATGTTAGACACATGGTGCTTCTCCACCTTCCACTTGAGGATGCCCCATAGGTGCTCAATAGGGTTCAGGTCAGATCACCTTCACCTGCACCTTCCTCAGCAAGGCAATTGTCATCTTGATGGTGTGTTTGGGGTCATTATCATGTTGGAAAACTGCCGCTCGGCCCAGTTTCTGAAGGGAAGGCATCATGTTCTGCTTCAGAAATGTACAGTACATAATGGAATCCATGTTTCGCTCAATGAAGCGCAGCTCCGCAGTATCAGCAGCACTCATGCAGCCCAGGACCATGATGCTACCACCAACATGCTTGACTGTAAACACAGTTTTCTTGGTACTCCTCACCAGGGCATTACCACACATGCTGGACACCATCTGAGCCAAACAAGTTTATCTTAGTCTAATCAGACCATAGGACATGATTCCAGTAATTCACACTCTTGGACAGATTGTCTTCAGCAAACTGTTTGCGGGTTTACTTGTAAGTCAGCTTCGGAAGAGGCTTCCTTCTCAGATGACGCCAATACAAAACGACTTGTTGCAGTGTGCACCATATGGTCTGAGCACTGACAAGCAGACCGTCTACTTTTGCAACCTCTAAAGCAATGCTGGCAGCACTCATGCAGCTATTTTTTGAAGCCAGGTTCTGTACCTGACGCACAGAACGAGCACTCAACTTTGTTGATCGACCCTTGCGAGGCCTATTCCGAATGAAACTCCTCTTGGAAAACCTCTGTATGACCCTGACCACAGTACTGTAACTCAGTTTCAGGTTGTTACTGAACCTCTTATAGCCTAGGCCATCTTTGTGGAGAGCAACAATTCTAATTCTCAAATCTTCAGAGAGTTTATTGCTATGAGGTGCCTTGTTGAACATCCAGTGGTCAGTATGAGAGTTTTGTACTCAAAGCACCAATTTTTAACTGCTCTAATACAAGATACACAACTTTGTATGGTCCTGTCAAGCAGACAAAAACATGACCATGATGAATAGGACATGTGGCTTTGCATGGTTAAATGACACAGTGCTGTTATCACCTAGGGTGTACTCACTTTTGTTGCCAGCTGTTTTGACAATAATGGCTGTATGTTGAGTTATTTTCAGGGGACAGTAAATATACACTGCTATACAAGCTGCACTTTGACTACTCTAAAATATATCCAAGTTTCATTTCTATAGTATTGTCCCTTGAGAAGATATACTAAAATTATTCCTGAAATGTGAGGGGTGTACTCACTTTTGTGAGATACTGTATATACATAATTACACACAGTAAACACACATATATTAGGCAAACTTTTATTTTGTATGCAATTAATCACGATTAATCGTTTGACAGCCCTAATTAAAACACAATTACCAGTGATCTGAAAGTTTTTCAGGCAAGAAATTAACCAAGACTGTAGTAAAGAGGTGACAGAAGCTTCTAAGTGCTTACAGGCAGCATTTACTAGTGGTTTAAAAGAATAAATGATTTTGCACAAAATGTGACTTTTAGGGGTTGAATAATTTTGAACATGAATGTTCAGAACCAATTTGAAATTTATCATGATTCATTAATGTTACATTATCAAAATCACTCAAATGTGTTTTAATACATTTTCTCTAATGGTTTACTGATGCCTTTGTTGAATTGTTTTCATTCTCTGCAGTAAAATGCCTTGTAGTTCAAGGTGGTTGAATAATTTTGATTGCAACTGTACGTCTGCGTGTCACATAAGGAAGTCAAAACATGTCAAACACTTGACAATTCAAAAATACTGCATACCTTAATGAGATAGCGTGTAATGTCTCGTCCCGCGATGTCCAGTCTCCTTGTAAGATGGGGCAGAGAGAAGCCCTCGTACACAGGACAAATGTGGGTGACTCCATCGCCTGAATCCACCACTACCCCTGTCAACAGGCCTGGGTGTAGCGCAACAGACAAATATTGATACAATGTCTGAAATAAGCTCCACACTGATAGTTGACGCACTAGGTACAAATAAATGTTTGCCAAATCAACATGCTTAAGTTGAACAGGATAACTCACCTTGGGCATAAAGCGTCAGAACAGCCTGGATGGCGATGTAAACACCTGCAAATTGGTATGTCTCAAACATGACCTAAAGGACAGTGGGACAAACACAAATACAAACCAACTTTGGAAACATTTAGAAATATCACAATAATAACACCAGACCCTTATTAGCCCAGTTCCAAAAGACTTCCCTTCCTCTAAAAAGCTCTGCTGCTCATCACAGATGTATGTACTGTATATCAGCTATTTTACAACATCGTCAAATAACTATTTATCCAGTTTCAACGCATAAGGGCCATTCCATGTCAAATCAACCAAATTTCAGAAACTTCCCTGGCTCAAATTTTTGATTTCGCTAATATTTTTTTCTAAAGAAAGATAAATGTGTAATGATGAAAGCCAAAATATTAAATGTCATGGGTGAATATTTATTGAGTAATTCACTGTTGTGAAGAGGGGGGTCTAAATGGCAATTTTCACCTGAAATTCAGAGCCAAATCACAGGGGGTTAAAAATGACTTCAGAAAGATGGCAGCATCATTATGTTATTTTTACACAGAGGTTGGTAGTTCTGTTAATAAAATCAGTTGATTTTAGCAATCTTTGTTGCATTATGTTTAAATAATGACCATTCATAAATAGGGAAACAGAACTTTTCAAGTTTTTTCCTCCAAAGTTTTCAGGCCTGTAACTCAAAAAGTATTAGAGACACCGTAATGCCCTTTTATATATTGGGTCTTAACAAACTTCCCCTTTGGCATCTTCATTTTTAAGGCCCTATATGATTCGGTTCCAGAGATATTGGAATTTCAATATGGTTCCAGGAATAAATCGTTAAATTGTACACATTTACAGTGGTCAGAAACCAAATAATGAAGAACAAATAATGTTGAAATTAGAGATTTGTCGTATTTCCTTCTGTCAAAACAACTGCATACCTGAGTGCCATAAATATTCTTTTTCCAAAGTTTGCGTGCCTATAACTCAAGTACTAATGATAAACATTTGGTTTTCAATCACTGAAAATGGGTAATGTTCAATCTGAAAATGGAGCCTTATTGAGATCCCTATGTCTCTGGGACTAAACAATCTAAGGCCTTGAAAGAAAAGTTTATTAGGAACTAGAATCTAAAATTATATTGCAATATCTTTAATACTTCCTGAGTTATAGAGACACAAACTTTGAAAAAAGAATACTTATGGCACTCAGACAGGTATGTGCAATGCAGTTTAGAAAGAAGGAAATGAGATACATCTTCCTTAAAAAAAAAAAAAAACTAGTGTCATATTTTTGCAAATTGACCCACATTTGGTTTTTGACTACTGAAAATGTGTGCAATTTACCACTGGAGCCATATTGAAATTCCAATATCTCTAGAACAAAACCACATATGGCATTAAAAATGAAGATGCCTAAAGGAAAGTTTGTTAAGGACCAACATCTAAAAGGCCATTAAGATTTACAGGCCTTAAAAACTTTGGAGAAAAAAAAAAAAAAAAACTTGAAAAGTGCTGTTTCCCTATTTATCATTTGGGCATCATTTGCACATAATGCAACAAAGATTGCTAAACTCAACAGACTTTACTAACAAACCTACCAATCTCTGTTTAAGAATAACATTATGATGCTGCCACCATCTTTCTGAAGTCCTTTTTAACCCCCTATAATCTGACTCTGAATCTCAGGTGAAAATTGACATTTTGACCCCTCTTGACAAAATAGTGGATTACTCAGTAAATATTCACCCATGACATTTAACATTTTGGCTTTCATCATTATACATGTTTATCTTTCTTTTGAAAAAAAATAATAATAATAATAATAACTGCAAAATAATAATAATAATAATAATAATAATAATAAAAATTGAGCAGGGGACCTCTGGTTGAGTTGACAAGGAATGACCCATAAGTGATGTATTTACTCTAAATGTGCAAAACCTCATTAATACTTCACTATAGCTAAATAACTAGAAGCTATCTGAGCTACAAACCGCTAATATAATATGATGACAATTACCAGTTTCCAACATTAAGCAGCATAACAGACTGTTTTTGTACAACTAAAAATAACTGGAAGCCTCATACATTTAAGTTACAAATGCCCCTGCTCTTACTTTAAAAATAAGCTGGATAATGTAATAATTCTTTGTTCTTTCAGAGTTGCTGGTCTCAACTGAAGAGTTAAAATGAAGCAGCTGTTTTTCCAGTACTGCCAAATGCATCTGATTTTGGTTTGCATCAAAGAAAATAGAAAATAATCAAATAAGAAGGACCTTTCATTTATAAAGTACTAAATTCACTGGAATATCCCAAAGTAGGCATTACAGCATTGTTATGTAATATTTAAACATTTTGGGGTTGAACTTAAATAAATAATTACATTTAGTGTATTTAACACTCTTATTCATTGTCAGAATTATTCATACCCCCCACCCCTTTTACATACTATAGAGTTTAAACGTGATTGTCATTTAAGTCAAAGAATCTGATAATTCTGGAGAGGGTGATGGTGCTGTAGGTGGAGAGCATTACTCGCTGCTGTAATAATGGGCGCTGGGATGAGCCGACAGCTGCAGCTAATTATACATACTGATGAACTGACTGCACTGCTGCTAGACTCCAGATCCTCCCTTAAAACCAGCACTCGAACATCAAAGACAAATGTCTCCCCGCTATTTAGAAATGACACTGTTAAACAATAAGGATTAAAGTGTCACACGTTTTTGAAATGTTGAAAAAATTTAGACAAAAGGCTTTTTCACACCATGTCTGATGTGACAATGACAAAAACGCAAAATACAGTACTGTTTAAAAGTTTCTGCAAGATTTTTAATGTTTTATTCTCACCAAGGCTGCATTTATTTGATCAAAAAAAACAGTAATACTGTCAAATATTTTTACAAGTCAAAATAACTGTTTTCTATTTGAATATATTTTAAAATGTAATTTATTCCTGTGATCAAAGCTGAATTTTCAGCACGATTACTTCAGTCTTCAGTATCACATGATCCTTATAATCATAATCATTATAATATGCTGATTTTGTGCTCAAGAAACATTTATCATGATCAGTGATGAAATCAGTTGTGCTGCTTAATAATTTTAGTAGAAACCGTGATACAAGATTCTTCAAAATAGAAATGTTTTGTAACACTGCAAAAATCACTAAATGCATTCTTGTTGAATAAAACTATTTTTTTTTAAAAATCGTACAGATCCCAAACTTTTGAACGGTAGTGTATATGCACAGTTCGTGGCATTAAAATGGCCCAAACTATTTGCAGGCTAGGCCAAACTTGTGTCATACTAATTACCCAATCAGATACTTGAATGACCTGTTTAGTGACGTTTTGAATCTGGATAGATTTCACACTGAACAAGGTGATTTTGCACTACATTAATAAGAAACTTCACCATTATGAACATGAATTATAGCAATACAATACAAATTTAGGAGGGTAGGCTTCATTGGTCTTTATGGAAAGTATAATTTCCTATTTCATTTCTTTAGATTAGGTGGTAAAATGTGCTTTAGAGTGATTTACATGAACGGTCTGACTACAAACCTCTATGATCTTCTCACGGTTCTTGGTCGGGTTCATGGGAGGTTCTGTGAGGAGGATCTTGCAGTTGCGCGAGTTGATATTGAGCTTCTCCGGACCGAAGGTGTAATCCCATAAGTGCTTCATATCATCCCAGTTCCTGACGATGCCGTTCTCCATGGGATAGTTGACCTCCAGCATTGAGCGCAGTTCACTCGCTTCATCTCCCACCATCAGATCCTGAGCAATCACAGATCACAAGTTAGAAAAACCACCTCGCTTCATACGATGATGAAACCAGAGGTCAATGAGACAGTATCCACCAAAAACATTTCAATGTGGCAGCCCAGCATCAGCATTTCCACAACAGATGCACGGCACCGGGAATCTCACGTCCCAGATTTGCCACAGCTGATCCACATTACAGTACGAGGCACAAGGAAGCCTCTGTTACGGCTCATGGAGAGCTCAAGCACAGTAAACACGGCCGCTGGGATGAGATGAGCATACGGACAGATGCTGCACTCGTTCAGTAGAACCAGCATGCGCAGAACAGCAGATCTCCATGCACAATGTGTTAGTCATTTTCATTCACAGGCTTCTCTTCTCACAGGTTTAGCATTGACTTTAAAGGAGAAATTCACTTTCAGAACAAAAATGTACAGATAATGTACTCACCCCCTTGTCATCCAAGATGTTTGTCATTCTTTAGTCAATAAGAAATTATGTTTCTTGAGGAGAAAATGTTCAGGAATTATCTCTGTATAGTGGATTTCAATGGTGCCCCCAAGTTTGAACTTCCAAAATGCAGCTTCAAATGGCTCTAAAGAAGGAAGAAGGGTCTTATCTAGCTAAATGATTGGTCATTTTCATTTTTAAAACAAACTGACAATTTTTGACAATTTATACCTTTTAACCTCAAAAGCTCATCTCTAGGTCTGCATGAACTCTGTTTTTTTTTCTGGGTCAATACAGTCAATACAGTTATGTAAAAAATGTATGTCAAAAAACTCCAATCTCGCTTTCTTCCCCAACTTTAAAATCATCCTACATCGCAGCAGAAGTACCGACCCAGTGTTTACAAAGTGAACATGCAAAGAACATCAAACAGCCTTTACAAAAACAAAATGAAAAACAGCGATGTAGGACAATTTTAATTTTGAAGAAGAAACGAGACGGGAGTTTTTTGACCTACCCTAACTGCATTGACCCGGATTACACAGACTACGCATAGGCATTGCAGAGACGAGACAAGATGAGCATACTCTTCTTCCTCAGCTGGGATCATTTAGAGCCCTTTGAAGCTGCATTTAAACTGCATTTGGGAAGTTCAAACTTGGGGGCACCATTGAAGTCCACTATATGGAGAGAAATCCTGAAATGTTTTCCTCAAAAAACATAATTTCTTTACTACTGAAGAAAGAAAGACATGAACATCTTGGATGACAAAGGGGTGAGTATATTATCTGAACATTTTTGTTCTAGAAGTGGACTTCTTTAAGACCCATTTACACTGAAGACAGTATTATATCAATAATTCTAAAGTTTTAATAATTGTTCTAATTACATGAGAATACAACAGAATGAAGAACAATACAATTTAAATCACTTTTGGACTTTTTTTTTTTTTTACCAGTGGATGATTGGCAGCCAACCAGAATCCAACTAAATGTAAAGACTTCCTGCATTTAAAGCTGCAGATGACAAAACTGCAAAGTATTCTTAGAATAAACATGTTTATCATCTGCTGATGTGGATGCTATTATACTTGTAATAGTTATCTTTGTAGTTATTGTTTTTGTTGTAAAAATACCCTTCGTCACTAAGTTCAAACCATTAGTTTCACTGTTGCTACACAATTTTGCAAACTAGATTTTGTTTATTTTAGATTTTTATCTGCGAGTTTAGGCTAAGATTTTGTTTAAACCCCTAAATTTTAAACAGATTTTAAAACGCTAAGCATCAAACCCTTGCCAACTTTGTAAATGGAGAGAAAGGATCACACACTAACGGACTTACAAATCGCTCTGAAAACAAACATGCAGAAACATGCACCTCGTTGCTATGAGATGCACGACAAATCAAAACAATATGTTTTAAAACTGGCTCGAAATATCAAACGTCTGATCTCCTCTGACTGAATGGAATCATAGCATGACGCTAAAAATTGGCGGTGATTGTCTATCATGCACTACATGATTGTCTGTGAAATCCATCAACTCTGACTGCCCGAAATCTGAAGACTCACTTTGACATTCAGCAACTTCTTCAGACAGCAAAATTGGAGTAAAAATCTGGGCAAAAGATGTGTAGTGTATTCCAGCTTTCAGTTTATGCTTTGGTAACCATTATGCAAATAACTGTAATAACTAGCAAGGCCCTGAATGAAGGATTGGATGTTAATTGTGCAGATTATCACAGAGTGCACAAGTACTGTGTGTTCTTTGGCAGGGTTACAGGATGTGTCTGGTAGTGCCATGTGTTTTCAATGGAGCCCTGCTGTCCTTAAATTTCATCTGTCTGAGTAACTTCCTGGGTACAGCACAGCTTCAGCAACATTTTGTTTATCTGAGAAGGGAAATGCAGGCTTCTCAAAAAGGAGCTCTGTCTTGTGAACACCAAAGCATCTTTTGTGACACATCAGAATTTATTTAGGGCTCATTAGTTTTCTTCTAGTTCCTCAAACTTTACAGAGGCCAGAGGACACTGAACAGACAGACAGGATGACGGGCAGCTACACGAAGTGCAGAGACATCAACATTTCCCTGCATCTTAAGGCCAACTTCTGCTAAATCTATTTCGGGCCGGAGGAGGAGGAAATTAAGCTATAATGTCTGGTGGGGATCTGAAAAGTTGCCAATTTCTGTGAAAGACATTTGCAGCTTTGAAAACAGAAGACAAAGTGCAGCGTAAGGGCACTTTGAGCAATGCATTGTGGTGAACGCTGGAGTAAGAAAACAAATTATGCAAGACCGAAAAACAAAACTAAATATTAGTGAAAAAGTCTGATTCATTCCCCATGGCAATTTAGATAAATTATTAAACAAACAGAACTAGAAATACTAAAATTAGAAGTAGAGCTGGGTGATATTTCAAACACTAACAATATATTTTGCCAACATTTCAACCAAAAAAAAAAAAAACTTCATTTGAGTTGATTCTGTGCGAATTAACTCAAATGGTCAGTGAGCCGATTCAGAATGTTTTGTTTCCCAGTTGCATTTTACATATATGCTTTACATAAAATTAAAAATATGTTTTAAGTAAATATTACTGTATATGTATGTTATTGTATTATATTGCATTATGCATAAATAAATAAATAAATAAATAAATAAAGTTCATTTAGTGCAGAGGTCCCCAACCACCGAGAGAATGTTCTGGGGAAAACTTGCATTGATATGATGCTCTGTTATTGTGCATAAATGATTGTTCCAATTATTCTGTACTTTCGTTGTATGCGATTGATATGGAGTAATAATTTGATGATTTCATGTTAAATAAGTAAATAAAAGATTGCTCTGATCTGTCATATAATCTATTAGGGCTTAAATGGTTCGCAGTTGATCCGTGATAGTACGAACCAGGTCCAGACCCCACCATTCGGCATGTGATTTTGCAGATTAATTTGCCAATTTACATGTTTAAGCTATTTAAAACCACAAGAAGAAACGAAACAGAACTCAATTTGTTACTTACTCTCTGTTCCTGCACACACCCAAAGCGCGCACAAGCATAAAGACGTGTTTCAGACAGCGCGGTATACCGAGTTGATTCCTCTTTCATGTCTCCCCGCATTTAAGATACATACGCATGGGGGTTTGCGGTTAGGTCGCAATATTGGAAATATTTCAGTTTTAAACCACAAATGAAGAGACAAATCTACTTCAACATATGCCCATATACCCCAGCACACAACTCCCCCCACCCCCGGTGCGCGAGAATATTTTCAAACCGTAACCGGTCTGTGAGGGGAAAAAAGGTTGGAGACCCCTGATTTAGTGGACTACATTAATGTTGTATTTTACTTGTATTAAACATTTTGAATTCAGCTGAGACAAAAAGCCTTTTAAGCCATTTTAGACCAAATGCATAAATAGAATTGAATACTGTATATACAGTTGAGGTCAAAAGTTTACATACACCTTGACGAATCTGCAAAATGTTAATTATTTACCAAAATAAGTGGGATCATACAAAATGCATGTTGTTGACAAGAGAAAATAATAGTTGAATTTATAAAAAAAATAGTTTGTAAAATAGGTTTACGTACACTTGATTCTTAATACTGTGTTGTTACCTGAATGATCCACAGCTGTGTTGTGTTTTTTGTTTAGTGATAGTTGTTCATGAGTCCCTTGTTTGTCCTGGACAGTTAAACTGCCTGCTGTTCTTCAGAAAAATCAGGTCCCACAAATTCTTTGGCTTTTCAGAATTTTGTGTATTTGAAGCCTACTTGTTTCCCAGAAGACATAATAAGTTAAATCTAACCTGATCTTCAAATTCCAAAAGTTTTCTCTTAATGCATCGTGTTTCCTTCTGAAGCATCAGTGAGCGTTTGAACCTTCTGTAATAGTTGCATATGAGTCCCTCAGTTGTCCTCAGTGTGAAAAGATGGATCTCAAAATCATACAGTCATTGCTGGAAAGGGTTCAAATACACAAAAATGCTGAAAAACCAAAGAATTTGTGGGACCAGAAGGATTTTTCTGAAGAACAGCAGGCAGTTTAACAAGGGACTCATGAACAACTATCACTAAACCAAAAAACACAGCTGTGGATCATTTATTAAAACACAGTATTAAGAATCAAGTGTATGTAAACTTTTCAATGGGGTCATTTTTATAAATTCAACTATTATTTTCTCTCATGGACTATATGTAAACATCTTTTATGTGAAATGTCTTATTCAGGTCAGTACTAAATAAAAAAATAACATGCATTTTGTGTTATCCCACTTATTTTGGTAAAATAATAATCATTTTGCAGATACTGCAAGGTGTATGTAAACCTTTGACCTCAACTGTATATTACACTGTTCTGGCTATATCACCCAGCCCTGGTTAAATGAGATATTCTACAAAACAAAAGAAATCAAAGCTCAATAGGCAACTATATGAAAACCATTGGAACACACTCTCCTCAGCAGGCGATCAGTGTTAAACAAAAACACACGGTCTGCACTTACCATTTTTTTTTTATTCTACTTCATGTGAAGAAAAAGAAGGAAAGAGTGTAAGTGTAAAAAAGGTCAAACAGGAGAGAATGAAGGGTTACTTTACAACAACTAAGCTAAATAAGTTTTACAAATGAACTATGAGAACCCATCAATGAACAGTATTATCTACTGTCAATTGTAAAATGCCACAACAATCTCCAGAGTTGGCAGAAAGTAGAGTGAGAATGTAAAGCTCACCTTAATCTCAATGTTGCCCACTTTAGCTGTGGATCGGATGATGGGCCTGCCCACCAGTGCTGGGAAGATGTGTTCTGGGAAGTTGGATCCGGCATAGCCACATTTGACAAACTAAATAATTGAGAGATAGAGAGAAAAAAGCAAGAAAGACAATCATTCATCCTCTACTTGTTTAAACAGAAGAGAAAATAAGACAGCAAAACGAAACAGAATTTTAGACTCCTTAAACACACATTGATGACTGGCCACTGTTAGCATTTGCTATCACAGAATAAACTCTGATGCAAAATGGAGGATGGAAGTACTGCGAGTACATTATCCTGCTATTACACGGCTACTTGCCACGTAAGTAAATAATTAGATAAAATATTGATTTGAGTTTAAATATTTTATTTGCTCTTTAAAGCAAAGCTTTTGCAAAGAAAAAAGCTTCTAAAAAGGCTTTGAGCCTTACTAATGCATAAAGCACAGTCCTATTACCAATTACACAGCTTTTCACTACATACACTGTAGGGGTGCAACAATACAGTTAGTCCACGGTTCAATACGTACCTCGGTTTTTAGCCACAGTTCGGTTCTGATATCTTACCACTTCAGTGTTTTTTTGTTTTTTTTTTGCAAATTGAACAAATTAACAAAATACTCTCTTAAACCTCTGTACATCGAAAAAGCGTTGTTTAGTATATGTCTGCTTATTTTTTCTTTTAAGAGAGGTTTTATTTTTTCGATTTTTATACAAAATAGAATGGGTTTCATTCATACTGGACAATAGAGGGCGCCCTCGTGCAGTAAATCCAGATATGCATCAAAGCAGCAGGACTGATTACGTTCCGTTCTAGCTTCTCTAATGTGGATAAAAAAATATAACGTTAAACATTTTGAATGATGAAATGTAAGGACAATAAACACTCGTCTACAATAATATATGGTTTATCGGTGTTCTTCAAGCCATCTCTTGTATTTTCATAAGCCATTGCTAATCGACATACATAGACTATGAGTATAGAATTTATCGTCTGCCTCATTCTGTGATACGAATCCACATCAGATCACATAAGGAAGTTATTTCAAACACTCGACTGATGTTGTGAATTAAAAACAAGTTATAATGTTTTTATTATAACTTTTGTTTTTATAACTTTCGTTGGACAACAGGTTTAAAAAGGCTTATCATTTCATGTCATTACAGTGGAAGATGCTAAGCGGGGAAGCGTTTCCTCATTTCAGGACGTGAAATCGCGGCCACATATACAGCAAATTCCGAGAGAAATAAAACAAGGAAGTTATTTAAATGCAAAACCGAAAAACTGTAATTCACAAGCGCGTATTTTACTGTCCAAAAACTTTTGACTGGTAGTGTATTAGGGATGTCACAATTCTCAATATAATATTGAACCGTTCGGTAGGACCTCCACGGTTCAATATTATATTGAGAATTGTGACATCCCTAATACACTACCAGTCAAAAGTTTTTGGACAGTAAAATTTTTAATGTTTTAAAAGAAGTCTCTTTTACTGACCAAGCCTGCATTTATTTAATCCAAAATACATCAAAAGCAGTAATATTGTAACATATTTTTCCCATTTAAAATCACTGTTTTCTATTTGAATATTTTTTAAAATATAATTTTTTTTCCTGTGAACAAAGCTGAATTTTCAGCATTATTACTCCGGTCTTCAGTGTCACATGATCCTTCAGAAATCATAATAATATGCTGATTTGCTGTTCAAGAAAATGTTTTATTATTATCAATATTTAAAACAGTTGAGTACATTTTTTTCAGGATTCTATGATGAGTATAAAGATATAAAGAAAAATAGAAATCTTTTGTAACATTGTAGTGTATAATGTTACAAAAAATTTCTATTTCAGATAAATGCTGTTCTACTGAACCTTCTATTCATCAAAGAAACCTGAAAAAAATTCTACTCAGCTGTTTTCAACATATTAATAAATGTTTTTTGAGCAGCAAATAAGAATATTATGTGACTGGAGTACTGATGTTAAAAATTCAGCTTTGAAATCACAAGAATAAATTACATTTTAAAATATATTCAAATAGAAAACAGTTATTTTAAACAGTAATAATATTTCAAAATTTTACTGCTTTTGCTGCACTTTGGATCAAACAAATTAAAAATCTTACTGTCCAAAAACTTTTGACTGGTAGTGTAAATAAAGACGAGGATATAAAATGTTTACAAACACCTTTAAAAGTATCAATTAGATTTTACTCAAAAATAGCAAATTTACATATAAGCATAAATATAGAAACTATTTATTTAGTAGAATTTGTTCCTGACTTTTCAATGACCTTGCAAGATTTCGTAAGACATTTTAAATTTTTTAATTTCCTCATAATTACATGTTTTCATTAGAATGCAATAAGATGCTTTACAATTCATTAAACAGTACAATAGAGTGCCATATAGATGACATATTCTTGTAGGAAATACAGAAGTTAGCATTACCCTGTTTTTTTTTTTTTTCCAAGAAAAAGCACAAATTTCATTGGCTTTTAGATTGCTGCATAAAATAACCTCATATAAATGAACACAACTTCCATATAAGTCTAAATGCAATTGACATTAAAAAGCTAAAATTATAATAAGAAGAATTACACCACAGTCATATGACTTCACACCGCAAAGTTTCCGACATCTTTACTTCAAATCTAAAAGTTGGAAAGTTTTAGTTAGACTGCAAAAGCATGAGTATAAACGCAGTTGGCCTATATAAAAATGTTTAACATTTGCAACAGCCTCTGTAGTCCTGTTTAGCAACTTGTTAGCAAATGCCTTTTTCAAGACACTTCAAAAAAAATAGGTGGGGTATCACTCATGAATTTTATGCTGTAGAATAAAATGTGCAAATAAATTGGGCTTGTGTTAACCACAGACTTTATTTTAGGCCTTCAGTGTGTTTCCGGGCTTTAGGTCTCATTTCTGTGGCATTCTATAGTTAATTTAGTGGTCTTAGTGCATTTTTAATTTTTTTAATATAATTTCTTGACTTCAGAGAGCTCTCAAGACTTGCTGCAACAACAAATCAATGTGAATGTAATGAACTGACTACTACTAGACAACTGACCTAGTCAGAACATCCCATATTGTTTATGATGTCTACTGGTAATTTTCCATCCAAAGCTTTTGGCAGTAGAGCCATAACCTCCAAAAATATTCAGAACGGTGGCTGACTGATTGGTTTCATCCTTCACTGACAGTACTTGCTCTATAAATCATCACCTACCAATATTTGTTTTTTTTATTAAACTCATTCTCGTGTTTCAAATATTCACTAATTCCAAAAAAGGTCTGACGGCTTTCAGGCTCATTTATTGGTTGTCGGACACGCAGACGCGCTTTCTCTGTGCAAGCTGTGGTTTTAACAGGTGACATCACTTCCTTTTGAGCCTGACTCATGGTTCTCTGTTTCATTGGCTGTCCTGACCTAAACACTTTTGCTATTTACTAAAAATGCACTGCTAAAATATCCCTGAACCATATTATTTCCAGATCCAGAGTGTAAACCTGCCCACCTCACCCACTAGCCAACCATGACATCAGGATATATGATCACGCCCCCAAATTCCAGGGCAAATGATATCAGGCATTGATCCTGTAATTATGTACAATGATTTAATTTTATAATCTACTAAAGACAGATCTTCGCCGACATTAGTGAAACTTGAATTACAAACCTTTCAACATAGACTAAGGACTAGGAAGTAACATCACCCGGTGCGTGCAATATGCAAAGCTTTATCAAAGCAAGCAGATGATTTCATAACAGGCAGCATTCATAGTGGAGTGGAACGGCATAGATTAACTGTAACCATAGCGATGCAAAATTCATTTTAATATTCAGTTTTGGTAGTAATGGCTGGAGCCAGCTAGCAAGCTAAGATAACCCTGATAGCTGCAGGGCTTGGGGGGTTTTGGTCATGCAACCGACCCATAAACGAAATGTTTATTTGTGCCACTGTTTTTATATTATCATATAGCGATATATCAGGATAATATAACCAAATCGCACACCCACACATTTCGCTAAAACTGTGCTGCTAGCGTCTAATGCAGTCTGTGGAATAAGTAAACGCTGTTGTTTAAACAGAACAAATCTAGAATATAAATCACTTTAGAGTCGAGTAAACCCAGAGAAGAATATGAGGGCAGTGCAAATGCAGCTGTCAGACATTCCTTACAGCTGCGCTAAGCTTTCATGACTTCCTGTTAGGGGTCTGTCTGTCTTATTCTCATTGAACTTTACTCAAAAGCTAAACAAGACAAAAGAGAAATGCCAGGTGTTAGAGTTGCGGACGTACCCCTGTTCCGTTATCACAAACCACCACCTTTCTTCCTTGGCTGTCCATCTTTCAAAGCCCCGGAGCCGTCAAAGGCAGCCCAACTTTCTGAACAAAGTCCTACAATAAGCACTCAGCAGTAGCAGGTTTCACTTCCTGTTCCAGAGGCTCGGGCGAGCGGATCAGCCTGTTTTTTTTTTGGTCACAAGCCCCGCCTCCTGCGCTCTGATTGGCTAGTAAGACTTCCATGCGGTCTGCGATTGGACAGTTGAGGAGTCATTCATAGAGACTCCACTGTCGTAAACAGAAGTTTGTCATTTATTTTCTATAATATTTGAAATTTTTTAATTTAAATAATTTATAGCTACTAATCAACAGGTAGAGGAACAAAAATACAAAAAAATACACAATATATTAAAAAATAATAATGATAATCTTAAATAATTCATCAAGATGCTCCATGGTTTTAAGTAGAAGACAAGTTGTTGTTTTTTAAAAACAGTAATATACATTAACAGACATTAACTGTTTCAAGAGATTAAAAGACATTACCAGTGTAACAAATGACAAGGAGGTAATAAGGAAATGAGAGTGCGAACAGCATTTATTAAAAATAACCATGGTACTAAACCATAACGGCCAGTTTACCAATGTTAGAAAAGCAACAAACATGGTCTAAATTAACAAATCTCATCACAAAATCTCATTAATAAATAAATGATTAATCATAACAAACAAATAAATAAACAAGCAAACACAATAATGCAAACGCGTAACAAATATTTTCCATAAATAAAGTATAAATTGATCCAATGAAAAGTAAATAAAATGTAAATAAGAAGGTGATTTAAATGACATTTTGTTTTTAACATAAAATGTTTCAGTGAGTGTGTGATAAACAGGACTTTTTGTGTTGTGGTCGGAACGCTTCTTTGCGTTCCTAGTTTCCAGTCGGAATGTGACGCTCTTTCATTAGCAGAACATCAACATGGCAGCTGTTCTTTCACCGAGACCGTGCGATAGCAATCCTGCGACTCCTGGGACACAGTCGGTGAAGGTTTGTGGGTGTTTACGGCTGTATTTTTTTTGCATAGACCACGGTTATATCATTGTAGCACGTGAGGCATACATCTATGCAGTTACTGCGTCTAAAACAGCGCGAATGTGAGCAACAGTCGCCTTTGTTTGTTTACTATTAGCCTGCTAGCCGATGGAGCTAAAGATATAAATGAACAGATGATGGTTAGACAAATTATACTTTTAAAACAAATTAATACGTATGAACGGACCCCATCTATCTTCCTAGGTGTTTTTTGCACCGTCATTGATAGTTTTCAAGGCCGCATAGTATGATTTTTTTATGGGCTTTTGATCTGGGTAGCACTTATAAACCCAATATCTCTCAATCCAGATTGAAATATCCTTGACAGAATCATGTTTCTGACTTTTCAAACAGGATGACATTGAAGAGAACTCCAGTGATGGTAGTCAAGCCCCCAAGAGACGCAGGATGGGCTCAGGGGACAGTTCCAGGAGCTGTGACACATCCAACCATGAGCTGGGGTGAGAGCTTATTTTGTTTTTGCATATATTTTTACAGAGTGGATTTTGAATGTCTCTTTTTATCACTTAATAAATCAGAAAATATTGTCAACAGCCAGCACAAAATGGAAAACAAAAAACCAAACAAACACGGTTTTTAAGAATAAAATGTAATAAATGCATCAAAAGTAAAAACTAATTTTGAGAAAGTGCAATAAATAAATAAATAATAAATGAAATAAAAGAAACACTTAAGTTTTTTTTTTTTGTGTGCGTGTTCTTTCCACTAGTCTGCAATAAAAAAATAAAAACAACCAAAGATCTCAAAATTGACCAATGTTTAGTGTTTTGCCATAAGATAATTTATCTAAAAATATTTTTGTTTGTTTATTTATTTTGTATATTTATTTTATGTATTTTTTATTTTTTCATGAATTATTTATCTGTTTTTCTGTGAAGTATTATTTTTCACTTATGTAGGTACTAGTATTTCTATGAATCCACTTTCTATGAATACACTTACCATCTGTTAATGGCTTTATTGGCTGGCCAAAACTGTTTTCTTACTCTTCTCTCTGACCCGTTGATGCTTTTACTCTGTATTAAGCCTTGCTATGTAATTACAGACCAACATATTTTCCTGCTGAAAATCTGACAGAATACAAATGGCCTCCGGATGACACAGGAGAGTACTATATGTTACAAGAACAAGTGAGCGAGTACTTAGGAGTCACGTCATTCAAACGGAAATATCCAGGTATGAACAATAAGCCTCCAGCTGTCTGCAGAGAAAACTGAATTGAATTATTTTTTTTATTGGTCGAATAGTGGTTTTACTTTTCAGATTTAGATGACTTTTTGTATTGTACTCTCTGAATGCCTTTTTTTCTTTTCAACTTCATACCAGATTTAGAAAGAAGAGACCTGTCTCACAAAGAAAAGCTTTATCTGAGAGAGCAAAATGTCATTACAGAAACGCAATGTACTTTGGGTAAGAATTCAGTCTGTGTCATTTCTGTTTCTTTAGTGTCTTCAATTTGTTAAACAGAAAAAAACAATTTTGTAAGATTGGTAATATGTAATTCTTTATTCTGAAAATGTCCAATGTAGTGTCAGTACACAAACTCAGATGGTTTACTTTTCTTGCACAGTGGTTTAAGTCCTACTCTGCTGCTCTTCACATTTTAGCCCTGAGCTGTAGCTTAATTTATTGTAAAGTTGTAAAAAGAAGTTGAGTTTAAGACTAATGTAAGAGTCCTATATTGAAATTCCTCTCTTCTCCCCCAGGTCTGACTGCTCTGCGCAGTGATGAAGTCATTGATTTGATGATTAAGGAGTATCCAGTCAAACATGCAGAGTACTCTGTCATACTTCAAGAGCGAGAGCGCCAGAGGATCACTAAGGAGTACTCTGTGAGCACTCTTAGTGCGGTAAGCAACACGCACTCTATTATTTATTATAGAATTTTTAAAGAACTTAATAGTTTTATTCAGCAAAGACACATTAAATTGATTAAAAGTGACAGTAAATTACTTTAAATTGTAATAAAAATTTGTCTATTTCAAATAAATGCTGAAAAAAAGAATCCTAAAAAATGTCACAACAGTTTTTTTTTTTTTTTTTGATGATGGTAAGAAATGTTTCTTGATCAGCAAATCAACATATTAGAATGATTTCTGAAGGATCATGTGACACTGAAGACTTTAGAGTAATGAAATTATTAAAATTGAAAATGTTAATATTTAAAAATATTATTACACATAATATTTTAAAAAGTTTTTTTTTGTATATGCAGGAATAATGATTAATAATGGTTGTACTTTGCTAAAAGTAGGGCCCTATGAAATCCATTTTATTTTTTCCCAATTTCCGTTTTTTCCGTTTTAATTTTTCTGGATTCTGTTTTTTCCAATTTTAATTTTCCAATTCCTTTTTTAATGGTTACATTAAATTGTATTCATCAAAGAGCATGTCTAATTAATTAAAATCATGAAGCTTATACAATTTCACATCAGTTTAATAAAGGTTTAACAAAAATTACATGTTTAGGGCCCTATGAAATGTTTTATTTTTTCTCACCATATGTTTTATTGTTATCATATTCTGTGTTTTAGCATGTCTAATTATTTGAATGCTTACTTAATTTATTCAAATGTATTCTTAAAATAGCCTCTGGTAGTTCTGGTTATCAAATGAAGGCATAAAAAAATAAATGAAATTATCTTTTAATTATTGAAAATTAAGATAACATTTTTTGGCAAACAAAGGGGAATTTACTATTAAAATTAAAACATGGAAAACACAGAAATGTTGTGTGATTATACCCTAAAAATTAATGTTTGTTTTATTTTAGTAGTAGTAGTAATAGAGGTAATATATATCTGGCACAATGTCTTCAAGTTAAACTGGACTTTTATTTTGACGGGTTGCCATGTCTACCTTTACATTTCTGTGTGTATATGATATAACGCTAGTTTTCCTAAAATGGAACGGTCAAATGGAATGGTCCGCGTTTCCGGAAGTCATAGGGCCCTATAAAAGTCTGTGAGTGTTAATGGTCTGATTGTTTTCTTTTCAGCAAATGCAGCAACAGAATCCTCAAAAGGTTGAAGCCAGTAAAGTGCCAGAGTACATAAAGAAAGCAGCAAAAAAAGCTGCTGAATTCAACAGTAATTTTAACCGAGAGCGGATGGAGGAGAGAAGGGCTTATTTTGACCTTCAAACACATGTAAGATGTGCTCATATTCTTTAATCTAATTATCTGATCATCTGAATGTGTGCTGTGGTGTGTAAAACGCATATAAAACTGCTTTAAAACATTAGCCTAGCAATGACTCTGAACACCTACGGCCAGTTTTACTAAATGGGGCAAATTAGCGCGAGAGCGCAATTCTAAACTGCAGGTGATTTATTAACAGCATGCAAATTAAAGAGCACAGACACAACATCTCATTTTCATATTGACCAACACAATATACCAAGCACAGTGCAAATTAGCATAGTCGCAAATAAAAAAAATTAAAAAATAAAGAAGCCACAGTATGTTGAAAAGAACCGGAGGCCAAAAAATTAAGGGTTGCAAGAAGTTTTGATAGACCTGATATTGCGTGACTCCTAGTTGAGGGTCCAAGTCGTCTTTAATTTCCTGAAGCAAATTAAAAAATAACATGGCTTGGCACACAATATGTTTGGATAACATGTTCTGGTCTCCAAATCAAATAAGTGTGGAAAGAAAATCCACTCCCTTCTGTTCTCTGTGGTGCCTCCCTCTAGCAACAACAATTGCAGCCATTTCAAGCACAAAACAGTTTAAAACATGCTTTTTTTGAGTGTTAAATAATGACACAAATGCCAGTAATTTGAGCGCAAACGTTAGTAAATCATGTTGCGTGATTCATCCGAATACTTTCCTCCCATAAATTTTGCATCTAAAAAAGGGAAACTCCTACAAATGCTTATTCAATAAGGTCAGGTGCAAAAATAACCATGCCTTTTCTGTGCTAATTTGTCACTGTGTATCTGTAGTAAATCCTGACAGTACTATTTTAACTATTTTAATGGTGCAAGCTGTTAGTAAAACTGACCGCTAAACAACCACTTCTAGACCTTAGTCACGGCAGCGCTTGTTTCATTTTTAAAATGAATGAAAACGAAGCTGTGACGGATAGAGAGAACTTTCAGTAGACAAAAAACCCATAAAACACACATTTTCTAAGTCTCATTGCTTGTTTGCATTTTCTGTTTTACCTGTAGATTATTCAAGTACCTCAAGGAAGATACAAAGTCCTTCCCCCAGAAAAAACCAAGACTGGTCCATACCCAGTTGCCCTCATTCCTGGGCAGTTCCAAGAGTACTACAAAAGGTGAATGTTGTAATAAATCATTATTTCATTATTGCAAAATCCTGCTGAGCTTCTGGTTTAACTGTTGATGATTTACTATAGCCTCAACTGTAATTGAGTACAGCGAAATTCATTCAGCATTCTAAATGGGTTTTTCTTGCCACATTCGCACATTTGTAGGTACTCTCCAAATGAGCTCCGCTACTTGCCCTTGAACACGGCTCTATATGAGCCTCCACTGGACCCAGAGCTGCCTGCCCTGGACAGTGACGGCGACTCCGATGATGGAGAAGATGGAAAAGAAGACGGCAAAAAAAATAAAGGTTCCTCGGTAAGTTGATTTCATGTAAGTGCCTGTTACTAATAAAATGCCCATTTGGTTTACTTAGTTAAAATGTGATTTTCAGTAAAACTACATTAGTTAACATGAACTAAGAATGAACAATACGTCTACAGCATTTATTAATCTTCGATAATGTTCATCTTAGCATTTACTAATGCGTTATTAAAATCACAAGTTGTGTTTGTTAACATTAGTTATTATACTGTCAGCTAACATGAACAAATAATAAACAACAGTATTTTAATAAACAAACATTGGCAAAGATTAATAAGTGGTGTAAAAAATGTATTGTTCATTGTTCATGTTAATACATTATCTAATGTTAACAAATCACACCTTGCACTCTTAAAAATAAAGGCTCCAAAGGGCTGTTTTTGCAGTGATGCCATAGAAGAACCATTTTTGGTTCGCAAAAGAACCTTTCAGTAAACAGTTGTTAAAAGAACCATACTGAAGAACATTTTAAAAATCTGAAAAAAGCTTTTTTCTCTATAAAGAACCTTTTCTGCATTTGAAAGGTTCCAAGAATGTTAAATTTTTTTTTTTTTTTATGGAACCGTTGATGCCAATAAAGAACCTTTATTTTTAGGAGTGCGTTGTAAAGTGTTACCAAGATATCTTGTGCAATTTAGTGCCTCAAACTTCAAAATCTATTTTTTTTTTCTTTAGTGAAACACTATATGCAGTGAGAAAACATGTAGGCAGTACTTTTATTCATCAGAAAAATTATTTATTTTATTATTTATTTTTATTTTGTTTATTATTATTATTTTTTTTTTAACAACACAAAGTCAACCCGAAACAGTGAGAACACATTCTACTTGTGCCATCTGACATTTCCAAAATCACATTTTCGATAATTGAAATAATGCTGAAATCAAAATATAAATATTGCATTAAAACTTCATATAATTTCATATATTAAAAAAAAATCATTTAATTTTTTTAGTTGGCGAAGTGACATTTCTAGTTTTCATTTATGCTGAAGAACATTAAGTTCTAAAACTACTAAAGCTGAAATTAAAAGAAAAAAGTTTATTTAAAAATTTAAATTAAAAAAAAAAACAATAAAAATCACAAAAGTAGTACTACAACAAATGTAGTAAAAATTAAATTTAAAACTGAAAATATAAAAAGACTAGCTGATTCAAACTATTAATAAATACTGTAAAAAATAAAACTGTCTTGGACTTAATAACATGTTATGAATATAAACTGGATCATAAAAAGTGGTCGTAAAAGGTGACCTCTCCAAAAAGAGTAACGTAGTAATGACTCTTGGATAATAGGAAGTGTATTAAATGAATTTTTATTTCATGTTGACTTACAGGACAGTTCATCAGGAAACACTTCAGATGGAGACAGCCAAGACAGCGCAATTCAATCCAAAGTCAAGAGCAAAGACGGCACTCCTCGCACCATCCAGCACAAATCTGTCCCTGGGTACAAGGTAGAAGAAAAAAGCCCCTGATCTTTTTTTAAAATAACCCAACACCTCTCTTCTCCCCCTTTTCGGCACCCCTCTCTTCCAGCACTTTCAGCAGAGAAGTCCTATTTCTTCTGACTTGATCATCAGTACATCATCCAAACACTCTCACACTTGCACACACTCTCACTCAGACACAAACACACACACACACACACACACACTCCCCCTGGTGGTCATAGATCGGGACTGCACGTGTCAATGGAACTTCTTTTCCGTTTGAAGAGTGGCACTCGTATTTTTCAGTGCCTGGAAACCCAGTGACAGTTCCTGTGTTCTGCACAGACCTTTGGAGCAATAACATTTTTGTGTGGTACTGCCGTTAGTTTAGTTTTTTTTTTTATTTTCTTGCTGTGATGCACTTGTGAAGGTAAATACCCTTATAAAATGAACAGTACTTCATATAGCTTAAAATACCTCTATTTATCTCTCTACCTGCCTGCTTGCCTGTCGGTTAAACTAAAGGGCAAATGCGCAGTTTCATTTGGCTGCTAAACACTAAAGTGTTAATCCACAGGATATGAAATATTAAAGCTGCACTCAGTAATGTTTTCCCTGGTTTACAAATGTATACTCATAAGAAAAGAACTGCATAGGACTTTTGGAGAATGACCGATGTAGATTGCAGTCATGCCATTCAAGTTATTTTATACTACATTTGAACAGGTTACCCTCTTATGGGTGCCGCAGTGTTAAGATCACATGACCAGCTGGGTTTTGCAACCCAACCAAGTTACTAGTAATAGCAATAATAACAGCACCAAGCACATTTCCAATGTTCTAGGCACAAACCTCTTTTCCATTTAAGCAGAAAGAACGTGACTGTAAGCCAAAAAAAAAAAAGGAATTGAATTCACAAATAAAGTAATATATTTTTTAATGTCAGATTTATTAGTGAATTTAATTCATTGTTTTGTGAGACTCCTAACATATTTTTGTGCATATTCTATTTGTGCATTGGTTTAATTTTTGTACTACAAAACACTTCTGCCCCTATAAAAAAACACATCCTAAAAGAACAAAACAAAGTTATTGTATGTCTTCATAAAACGTACAATATAACTATTCCAACTATGGTAAAATTCCATTAATCCACGCTGATAGTCTTAAAGGGGTAGTTCACTAAAACTTTGCCTGACTGACTTCTGTGAAACACAGAAAAAAAATATATTGAGGAGTGTAACCACATTCTTCCATTGTATAGACAAAAAATAGTCTGAACTATCACTTTAACAGTTAAGTGCAAACTTACTGAGTGCACTTTTAAAGTTAGCTTTATTTATCCTTTATTTGTCATGCTAGTGATGCATTACTCTATTTCAGGCATGAAATGGTTATCAAACTGTTGTTTGGTATAACATTGTCGAACTGAATATCAGTGGTTTTCTACACTGACTCTATGGGCACCTTAAATATGCTTGATTATTCGTGTTTCCTTTGATTTACTCTGGTTAAATTGTGTAAGTTACTTTTTTTTTTCTTGTCAAAATGCTTGCTGGATCAACAAAAGGTTTACCTTTACACATTACAAATTATCCAACAAAATTTATGCAAAGTGAATCACAACTAACAATAATTTGGCTGTGTTAAAATGCCAGAAGTTATTTAATAACTTGCCCACATATGCTTGCATTTAAGCTACATTTCTCCTTACTTAAATGATGCTTTGTGCAATAGAGTTTACAGTGTTTTAAATTTTCTTGGTTGAAAGTGTTTGTTCCTATCAAGTGTTTTCTAGAAGAAATGTTTGCATATTTTATTGGACCTTTTAAAGCAATTTTAAAAACTACACCCCAGCTAAAGGCTTGTTTTAGCCCCAACTTAGTGAATATTAGTTTATCTCAGGATTTGTGAGCAGTGTAAGACTGTTCTCTAGAAGTATGCGCAGTATGTATTTTTTATGTTTGCATCGAGTATCCAGATGACCTGCTACATTTGTGTCAGAATTCTGCTAGCATACTACAGTACACACTGTTTCCCACAATGCATTGCACTCTAACAGAAGTCTGATAAATTGCAGAATGGAATGGAATTTACTTTAGAATGGTGTAATTATTTTTGCAAGATGAGAACTATACAGCACTCATATGCAATATTATAAGGTCATGTGATAACAATGTAGCATACTACTTTTTTCTTATATATTTTTTTTTTTTTTGAATGTTGCATACTGTTTCACACTTTTTTTTTTTTTAAAAGGAGAAGCATAGGCAGTATAAAGTGTATACTACATAATATTTAATAAATGGCTAGTGTTCTATTGTGAACAGCCCTGTTTTTTTTCTTTTCTTGACAGTAAGTTTGTCAGGATTAAAGGCCCATTCGCACCAAGGACAATAACTATGAAGACAACTATAAATTTACATAACTATAACAAACTATATTAGCATTCACACCATAAGGAAAAAAAAGTTCAGTTTATTATATCTGCTGCTTTAAATGCTTGAGCACTTTAAAGTCAGGTTGATTCTAATTGGCTGATTTTATCGTTAATCAACTGGGAAGAAAAATTCTGAAAGTGATTCCAATAATTTTGTTGTTCTTATCATAGTTGTGGTATGAACGTACCTAATTGTCATAGGATTTGACGAAGTTATCTTCTTTGGGGTGAACAGTGTTTTAAGGTGCTTAAAGTGTTTTCTTTAGCAGTTCATAATCTTGTGTTTATGGGTGGATTATTTTTAAGGCTGCCATAAGTGTGTGTGTTCTGGAAATTTGAAAACATTACTTGCCCTTGAAACAAAATGATAATGTTTGGTGAATGGTGTTTTAGTCATAAATCACTGCAGCACATAAGAAAGCCTTAAAGGGATAGTTTATCCAAAAATGAACGTTCTGTCATTAATTACTCACCCTCGTGTTGTTCCAAACCTGTAAGACCTTCGTTCATCTTTGAAACACAAATTAAGATATTTTTGTTGAAATCCAAAAGCTTTCTGACCCTCAACAGACATCAAGGTTCCTACCACTGGTTCAACTTTAATTTTACAAAGCTACAAGAGTACTTTTTTTGTGCAAAGATAACAAAAATAACGACTTCAATAATGAATACAATAATGAATTCAACAATTCTTCTCCTCCATGATGATGCCTAGGGTGAGGCTTTTGATTGTTGAATAAAGACTTTATTTTTGTTTTCTTTGCATACAAAACATATTCTTGCAGCTTCATAACATTACGGTTGAACCATTGATGTCACATGGACTATTTTAACGATGTTTTTACTACGTTTCTGTGCCTTGACCGTGGTAGGACCTTTGCTGACTATGCAGGATCAGAAAGAAAAGTATCTTAGTTTGTGTTTCAAAGATGAACAAAGGTGTTACGGGTTTGGAATGAGGGCGAGTAATTAATGACAGAATTTTCATTTTTGAATGAACTATCTCTTTAATTTGTTAAAAGACGGTAGGTACAGCTTCTGTTGATCCTCTCACTGTACAGTCTGTTGTTGGCTGATTTCCATCCTCCTTTTATGCAATCTCTCGAGTCTTGTTATGAGTGTTTGTAGTTAAACAACATTAAATGTTCTTGTTGTGTTTTTTTTTTTTTTGTCTGGATGTAATACTCTTAGTTCAGCTGGTATTTTCCTACTGTGACAGAATGAAGGATTTCATCCTTCCGTTAACGTAACTGTGAGCTTCACTAACATCTAAACGTGTCTTTAACTGGTAGCCTGGCCTTCCTCTTTAAAGTTATAGTTTGATTTTCCAAAATGTTGTCATTGCTCTTTTCAGTTGAATGGTTTTTATGGTAGGGCCTTTGACATGTCAGTATTTAGAGTAACCTTTTGAATAAAGAGGTTTTAAAGAAATTAGACTGTAGAGAGATTTCTTAATGAATGAAAGTGTTAAGTTTGTACTGTTACAAGTAGCAAAAGAAAATTGTTGTATATTTTGTGTGCTTTTTAGGTTTTAAAATGTACAATTGGCTTTTGCTACTACACTCTAAAAAATGCTGAGTTAAAAACAACCCAACTTGGGTTATTTGGCAACCCCGGGCTGGGTAAGTCAGCTGTTGTTTAAAAATTATTATATTGCTGGTGTAAAATGGACTGGAACTTATAAAAACACACAGAATTACTAGAGGCAACAGCAATAATTAAAAGATGAACATTTATTATTAAAGGGGTCATCGGATGCAAAGTTCACTTTTTCATGTTGTTTGAACATTAATGTGTGTTGGCAGTGTATGTACAAATCTACCCTATAATTATAAAAATCCATGCAGTGGTTTTTAATTAATCTGTAAAAATAATATCCCCTTTTTCAAATCAAGCCATTCTCAGATGCCTGTCGGTGTGCTGTCACACCAACAGAGGCCGCTCCCACGATAGTTGATTGACGTGAGTGTTTTACCGCAGATCAGCTGTAACAGTCCGACCTCCATGTTTTGATGCTGTTGTTTAGATGGACAAGATACAAGACAAATTGAATTTATTTGGGTGAATACAGCATAGTTACAGCATAACAATATTACATACATTTAAACTAGTTTAACAATCATTTTAAACACAAAAAATGTAACATTTAAAAGTAGAATTTTAATTTTAGTGTATTCAACCATTCTCTGTATTTGCTTTTTACCATAATAGCGCTAATTCTCATGTCTGTGTGTCGCCGAAATCTGAGCTGGTGAAGGGCTGCTGTTCACCGGTGTAACTTCAGACCACAGCCCTGTGTTTCACTCGTAGCTGAAAGATGCCGTGTCTGACTCCAAAACCTGCTCATAAACAAACAGCACTGACATTAGGGAACATATTTTAAGATCAAGCACAGTACAATAATAAATAAAATCTATTTATTTTATGTAAGGCAAAATGCATTTCCATCCTGCAAAACAACCACTGCTGACGCAGCTGACTGACATCTCGTCCTTATGTTGTGTTGCGTAAAATAATACAATTTACGGCACAGTAAAGACCTTTTTTCGCTGAAGAAGTGCAAATCGGCTGCGCTGAGAACCTCTTTCTCCTGTAGAGGACTGAGAAAGCCTGTGCTTTGACTGTAACTCAGCGGCTGGGTTGTTTCGTCAGAGACAGGCTCAACCCAGCGGCTGGGTAGAAAAAAACCCAGTGTTAAAAATGACCCAGCAACTTACAGAAAAACTACCCAGCACCTGGGTAAAAAATAACCCAATAAAATGACCTAACAAGTTGAACCCAGCATTTGGGTTTAAAAATAAATAAATAAATAAAAAACAGCACCTGGGTAAAAATATTCAAAATAACCCAATAAAATGGCCCAGTTGGCTAAACCCAGCATTCTTTAGAGTGTACCTATTTGTTTATTTGGGTGAGACACCTTTATTTGGATGAACTATTTATGGTGCGGCAAATATGTATGTAATTGTTGTTTAATGTTCGGTCGCCTCCTTTATGCAAAGCGCATGAATTTTGAACATTTCAATATTTTCTGCATTGCTAAACATGTTTTCCTGTGTGTTTTTCTTATACTGAAATGGTCTTTTTAATTCAAATGGTCACTTGGTATGTCGGTGTTGATATAAATACTGTAAATTATACACATCACTGTTGATAAATTTGGGGTCAGTAAGATAAAAATGTTTTTGAAAAGAGTCTTTAAGCTCACCATGGCTACATTTAAAAAAAAAAAAAAAAATACAGAAAAAAGGTAATATTTTGAAATATTATTACAATTTAAATTAAGTTAGTGTCACATGATTCTTCAGAAATCATTCATATGTTGATTTACTGCTCAAGAAACATTTATTATCAAAATTTAAAATAGTTTCACAATTCTGGTAATTAGTTCCATTGTAAATGTATTTTACTGTCAGTTTTTATCAGTTTGGTGTTATCTTTCTGAATAAAATTATTAATTTCTTAAAAAAATCTTGCTGATCCCAAATTTTTGAAAGGTTTTATCCTGATTTTTGTAAAACAGATTTTTATTTGTTTGTTTGTTTGTTTGTTTGTTTGTTTGTTTGTTTTTGTGTCTTTGTTGGTTGTGTATTTAATTATTATTATTATTATTATTATGCTTTATTCTAAAATTTAAATATTGGGTTATTTTAATACCTATTAAGATCCTACATCCAGTCTACTCTGGTGTTTTTACTAAATTAATTTTACAAATGATAGTGGTTTTGATTGAAGCATAGTATCACATGGTGTGTATGACCTTGGTTGCCATGGCGTTTATAGCGTTACTCTGCCCTTGCAGCCTAAGGTCATTCCCAATGCTATATGTGGCATATGTCAGAAGGGTAAGGAGGCCAACAAGAGAGGCAAACCAGAGGCTCTCATCCACTGCTCCCAATGCCAAAACAGCGGTAAGTCCAAACTCTCTCTTACTAATGCAGTTTTTACTCTTTGTTTAGCTCTCAATTCAGCTGGCATCTTTTGAAACAAGTACAGAAAATCACAAAAATCCAATTTAAGATATGTTTAACTTGTTTACTATGTTCTTTATACCACACTGCAGGATCACAGTCTCTTTTGTCTTGATTTAAAAATACCGTTTTGATACTGATACCTTAAATACCTTTTCCTAAGTGTATAGCGGAGATGATGAGAGGCCTGGTTTTGTGTTCAGGTCACCCGTCCTGTTTGGACATGAGTGTGGAGTTGGTGTCCCAGATCAAGATGTATCCGTGGCAGTGCATGGAGTGCAAGACGTGCACGGTGTGCGAGCAGCCGCACCACGAGGAGGAGATGATGTTCTGTGACAAGTGTGACCGAGGTTTCCACACCTTCTGTGTGGGCATGGACTCCATTCCTCTGGGTGAGTCTCTGAGTTACGTTCTTTCTCATATATGTTTGTATGAATGAATAAATACAATATTTTCCTTTAAGCTTTTTCTACGCCATAGAAGCCTGTCGTAAGGGAAAATAGGGTTTGGTTCTGTCACATCCATTAACAGAGCTTTTTCTACTAATCTGTAAATGGTAAAAAAATATTAAAAAGTGAATTTTATCAACATTTAGAAATACACTGGTATATATATATATATATATATATATATAAGTAGTCTTTAAATGGTTTAAAACAACACCTTTTGTTTATTTATTTATTTTTATTTTTTTTTTTGGTGACAATTTAAAAGTCTTGTCAAAAACTTTTGGATTAATTTTAATGCATCCTTGCTGAATAAAAATATTATCTTTTAAAAAATTAATTATGAAGTATCTATAAAACATTAAAAAAAAAAAAAAGTTTAATGTAGCAACCATCAATACAGAGGCTGTCATCTTGGAACATAAAATACAATGTATTTATTTATTTATTTTAGGTCATTGTTAATTACTTTTATTATAATATGAATTGGATTTATTTATTATTTTTGTGACAATTTGTCACTGTCACTTTAAGTTAATGCATCCTTGCTGAATAAAAATGTCTTATTTATTTATTTATTTATTTTTAAGTTAAAGTAAAAGCTATAAAACATTTTTTTTTATTATTGCTTGATGTAGCAACTGTCAATAGAGACAATATTTTAATTGTTAGTTTTATTTATTTGTAGGTCAATAAGTACTTTTTATTATAATATGAATTAAAAGTGCCATAAAATATTGAATACTTTAAATAGGTCAAAAGGGCAGCTTTTTTATTCATTTATTTATTTTGTACCAATTTGTGACAAGTCTTGTCAACTTAAGCTAATGCATCCATGTTGAATAAAAAATATTTTGTTTTTAAAAATTTAAGTTAATAAAGTAAAAGAGTAAAAGCTATAATTTTTTTTTTTTAAATTGCTTAATGTAGCAACTGTCACAAAAATGGCTTTATTTACTTAGTTTAATTTTGAATTTAATTTTATTTATTTATTTTAAGGACATTAAGTACTTTTATTATAATGTGAATTAGATATGGCATAAAATACTGAATACTCTGAATAGTTTAAAAGGACAGCTTTTATTTATTTATTTATTTTTATTTATTTTTTTGGCGAAGTCTTGTCAAAAGCAGTCACTTTTGATTAATTTAATGCATCCTTGCTAAATAAAAAATATTGTTTAAAAAAAAAAAGTAAAAAAGTTAATAAAGTAAAAGAGTAAAAGCTATAAAACAGATTTTTTTAATTGGTAGCAACTGTCAATAAGGAAACTGTCATCCTGAAACACAAAAATGTGGCTTTATTTACTTATTTTACTTTTTATTTATTAATTTATTTATTTTTAGGACATTTAAGTATTTTTATTATAATAGGAATTAGATATGCATAAAATAATGAATACTTGGAATAAAGTTCAAAAGGTCAGCTTTCATTTTTATTTATTTATTTTTTTGTGACAATTTGTGACAAGTCTTGTCAAAAATGGTCACTTTTGATTTAGAGAAAAGCATTTTACATTTACATAAAACATTTTTTAGTTGCTTAATGTAGCAACTGTCAAGACAGAGACTGTCATCTTGAAACACACAAAATTGTTTTATTTATTTATTTTTATTTATTTATTTAGAGGTCATTAAGTACTTTTTTTTTTTATAATATGCATTTGATATGGCATAAAATACTGTCTTATATTTTTGCTAATAAATGTTTACTTAAATATTTTTCTTCTTTTTTCTTTTTTTTCCTCTCACTCACAGGTTGCTGGGTCTGTGATTTATGCAGCAAAGAGCTCTCTACACCCCAGAAGAAAGGAACAACAAAAACACCAAAAAAATCTAAATGAGATTTAAAAAGTTGACCAATTTTTTTTTTTTTATAACACTTTGGTATTAATTTCTATTTTTCTATTATTTGAAGTCCATATTTGTTTTGTATGCTGCATTAATTTTTTTTTTTGTATTTTTTTTACATAATTGTTTCCACTTTAGATGGGGTTTTGTATTGATTAATTGTTTAAAATAAATTTGAAAACACATTTTGTGTGTGTTATTGTTTTTGTTTTGGTCATCAGACATTTCTCACTCCAATGTTTAATAATTCTATTTTAGTGACAGTTGTAAATTCAGGACTGAAATATCCCACTTTATGCAATTATGCAGCGCCTCATGTATTTTTAACGGAGCAACAGGAGGAGACACGGCGTGTTTTAACTACACCATAACAACACAAGTCAGCCGTCTCAACTTTCCCTATCTAGTGAATGGGACTGTATATTTTTTGTGTTGTATTGTGTTGGGTAGCAGATGCCACGTGGAGGTCAATAGTGAAACAGGTAACAGGTGTGTGTGTGACGGCTGCTCTGCCACCTGATAGGTGTGTTTGAGCCACAAAGGACACGCCAACCTGCTCCCTGGAAAAGAGACACTTGTGAAAGCCCCGTTACAAAGGATCCAGCTTTCCATTGAGCAGTCTGTTTTGACCGAGCCGCAGGTGATGTCTGGCTGTTTGGAGTTTGTGTTGTGTAACTAGATCTGGACGGCGTCAGGTAACGTTTCAAAAGCTCTCTTTTGGAAAGAAAACGATATGCCAGCCTTAAAGAAAAGTAGAGTGTATGCTGTCTTTGGCTCTTCAGATCCATTATAATAAATTGGGCAATTTTTACAGAGTGTCCTATTAAATTTCAACTCCGTTTCCATGTATGTAATTGTTATTATGCGTCTTATTGACTTCATAAAGTCAATTAAACTTTTGGATGGGTATGCAGATACCTATGATACATAGTGTTAGCCACACTTGAAATATAAATTTCATTCCATTAGACAAAATATCAAACTAATCATGTACACTACAAGAAAAAAAGTTTGAGGTCTGTAAGAATTTAAATGTTTTTGAAAGAAGTCTCTTTATGCTTACCAAAGCCGGATTTATTTAATCAAAAAAATGCAATAAAAACAGAAATATTGTGAAAATATTTTGCAATTTAAAATACCCTTTTTCTGCTTTGATATATTTTACAATGTAATTAATTTCTGTGACGCAAAGATGAATTTTCAGCGTCATCACATGATCCTTAAGAAATCATTATGCATGTTTTTAATGATTCTTTACCAAAAAAAAAAAAGGCTATCCCTAACTAGCTGTTGGTTTTTGATGGTGTTAAGAAAAAATCGTTAAAATAAATACCGCTTGGTTGGATAATTTATCTGATGCGGTAGTATACAGACGTTTAAGTGGTGTCTGAATTGTCGAATATTTTTTACGTAATTTTTTTTGACAAATCTGCAGTAAGGTTTCTGTCATACATTCAAAGTAAATCAAGAAATACGTTCAAAAGAGTTGGAGGCTTATTTTAATGTTCAGTATATGCAAAATATTTGACGTGAGGGAAGTAACATTGAGGTGGGAGCGGAACCGGATGGATGCAATCTTCGTTGCTTATCGCGTTGAGGTAATAGACCTTTAATACATTAGTAAAGTCCGTTTACGTTTAATTTTACTGTTGTGTTGTTATCGATAGCTTCAGAATTGAATGAATGAGATGAATTTCTATGTGGATCCACACGAGGGCGCAGTTACTCTGTTTACATGTTTCCCTCAGTAATAGAGCCGGAGCTCTGGGTCGTTTGTAGTACATTATTTATAACGTAATGCACTGCATTAAAATATTAAACCAAATATTTGTCCAAATACCACAATTAGGTCGAAGGATATATGAATTTTAAATCATTTTGCTACTTTAGTTTTAGTAGATGTCGCCATGTTTGCCTTTTGGCTTAATTGGGTACATAACATGTCCGTGAAGTATATTTTTAATATCAATATAAAGCCCAGATGCTTAATTTGCTAGTACACAATTATATATTTCCCAATCAAAACTTCTATATGTTGAAAAAGCCATATCTTTTGTTCAGAAATGTTCAAGTTGCTCATTCTACTCTGCATTTAAGCATGAAAATGACCTCAAACATAAATTAATTTCTTAGTTTTGCCTTCAGTTAGATTAGGTTATCAAGACATTTGGGTGTGCGCTTTAAAAATAATAAGTGTTTATTTTGATATAACTTGTTTTATTTGTGTCTGAAAAACCATTGTCAACTAATTTGCCCACTAGAAAACCCCCCTCAAAATAGAATGGTTTGTCCCATTCTCGCATAATTTGCACAGTATGATGATATTTATTCTACAAGCACATTAATGAAACACTAGAAGTTATGTTCGCTCTCTTTCCCCTAATATTGGTTAAACTAGCAAACTTGTGTCAAGAGTGGATTAACTGACTGTCAACAGTGTTACACAAGTATTATTGCTGTAATTTTTGTTTGTTTGTTTTGTTTTGTTTTTTTGCAAAAAGTTTTGTTTCTGAAAATATATTTACAAACATACCATATGCTTAGTAGTTCTAGGCTTCTATGTTGAGTATAGGCCCAAAACACTAAAAATGTCAACTAAGTTACCCAGTAAAGATAACATGGTGGACAGTAGCAAACATAGATGTATTTTATGCTCATATTACTACAGATCCCATTAGATATTACTAATGACCCATATAAGAGCAATTTTTAAGAAATAGTCTAATCTTGTTTTTTCTTTTTTTTTTTTTTTGTTTTGTTTTGTTTTTTTCTAAAGGAGCTTCAAAAATTAAAAATAAAAATAAAAGTGGCAAATATTTTGAAGATGACTGCACAAGCATTCATTACATAAGTTGTAACACATACATAAGGTTGTGTGTCATAAATAAGCAAGAAGTAATTAATAAAGTTGAAGTGCCTTAGCAGAGTATTGCCTAGTTCTGAAAATCAGTTAGGCTACAGCCTTTTATATAAACAGCATATCTCCTTAGATCGCAACACAAGCATATTCATGTTAAAGAGTCACAGAGTTCAAATGTGGTGCATGAGAGGATCGACCCTCTCTTTAGGAGCTGGCAAACCTTTACATGATTCACAAATAGAGCTCTTTAACCCTCCACACAAATTCCCAGTGCAGTCGGTGGGTTTATAAGCAATTATGGCTTTAGAAATAGCCAAATTATGTCAAACCATCAGTCAAGCCATAATATCATGTGGTCAAATATATTTTAAATGCTAAGACTTCAAAAGCAGAACAAATACCAAAATGCAGTTGTAATTTATTGTGATGGCTAATGCTATAACTTATCTTTTACATAGCGGTTATTAACATGCATAATAATAATTATTGGAAATGTTTGCTAAGGCCTAATGTCTCTTTTAAACAGAGTGGGCTTGCATATTACAGAAATACTGTACTTTAAAGGAGAAGTTCACTTCCAGAACAGATAATTTACTCACCCCCTTGTCATCTAAGATGTTTGTGTCTTTCTTTCTTCAGGCGTAAAGAAATTATGTCTCTTGAGGAAAACATTCTCCATTTAGTGGACTTCGAGTTTGAACTTCCAAAATGCAGTTTCAGTGCAGCTCCAAAGGGCTCTAAACCAGTGGTTCTCAAACTTTTTATACCAAGTACCACTTCAGAAAATATTTGGCTCTCCAAGTACCACTATAATGACCAACATTAAAATACAGTAGCGTAGTAGGCCTAACAGTTACAGCACTCCACAGTTCAAAAATGAGGCTGTTTTATTCCTAATAAGGATATTTATTGTTGTCAGCCACTTTAACATTGTAAATACACAGTTTGAATATTAACACTGTACTGTGCTTACAAACAGGTAAATAAAGAACTGAAATAATGATTAAAATAACTTAAATAAACATTAAATGTATTGTGTTTTAACATTAATTTATATTTAATTTAGTGATTCCTCTGCATACCAGATTCCTACTCGTACCACACTTTGAGAACCACTGCTCTAAACGATCCCAGCTGAGGAAGAAGGGTCTTATCCAGCAAAATGATTGGTTTTGCTTAAAAAGAAAAAAAAAAAATGCAATTTATATACTTTTAACCTCAAATGCTTGTCTTGTCTATTCTCTGTGATGCACATGCAAACTCTATAGTTAGGATATATTGAAAAACTCCCATCTCATCTCCCATCACCGACCCAGTGCTTACAAAGTGAACGTGAAAAGATCAAATGTCCTTTACAAAAAAAAGGTAAAACAGTAATGTAGGATGATTTTAAAGTTGGAGGAGAAAATGACATGGGAGTTTTTTGACATGCTCTAACTGTATTGACCCGGATTACACACATGTGCGTCCTAGAGAATAGACAAGACGAGCGTTTCAGGTTTAAAAGTATATAAATTGTAAATTTTTTGGAAATTAACCGATCGTTTGGCTAGATAAGACCCTCCTTCCTCGGCTGGGATTGTTTAGAGCCCTTTAAAGCTGCATTTAAACTGTGTTTAGGAAGTTCTGGCGGCACCATAGAAGTTTATTATATGGAGAGAAATTCTGGAATGTTTCCTCAAAAAAACATAATTTCTTTATGACTGAAAAAAGAAAGACATGAACATGAACAAGCGGGTGAGTAAATTACCTGTAAATTTATGTAATGCTGTACATATGGACAAGCATTATGATAAACTGAACTTAATGTCATTTATATCAAAGCTTATATGTCAGGTTTTTAAATATTTGTAATGACACATTTGCTAAATTTATTTAGTAAACTTAAAATATATTATCTTTAAACAAACTACACTTAACCAAGTATAGCACTTAATATGCGCTTTAATATGTCAACACATCAAAATAAGTGTACTGTTGACAAATGATTATTAAAACATACTGGTTTAAAAGCTCCTTATTTTAATTTTACATTATTACAAAGTGCACTTAAAAGTGTACTTGTGTGCTAAGAAATGTGTCATGAAAGTGCACACTTTTAGGAGTGCTTAAAGGGTTAGTTCACCCAAAAATGAAAATTACCCCATGATTTATTTACCCTCAAGCCATCCTAGGTGTATATGACTTTCTTCTTTCAGACGAATACAGTCAGTTATATTAAAAAAAAGTCCTGGCTCTTCCAGGTCTTATAATGGCAGTGAATGGGTGTCGGGATTTTGAAGTCCAATAAAGTGCACCCATCCATCATAAAAAGTGCTCCACATGCCTCCATGGGCTCAGTAAAGGTATCCATATTTAAAACTTTACAAATCATAATCTCTAGCTTCCGATAACTGTCGTATGCGCTTTCACGAGAGAGTGGTGTTCCAGCGGATGATGTGTAATTATAATTTTTCAAAAATTTAAAATTTAATCATACTCTATGTAAGGATGAAGCATTCACAATAATGTCAACAACGTGCTTTTAGAAAACTCATAGGGTGAATTTGCATTTTATGTGACTTTAAAGAACACAACATTTTAAAGAGATAGTTCACTCCAAAAAACATAAAAATTCTGTCATCATTTACTCGCCCTCAGTTTGTTCTGAACCTGTATGAGTTTGTTTATTCTGTTGAACAAAAAAAGATGTTTTGAAACACCAGTTGCTGGTAGCCATTGACTTCCATAGTATGAAGGGCAAAAAAATACTATTGAAGTCAGTGGCTACCAGCAACTGTTTGAAATTGTGTTTAGTGATCAGCATAAAAATAGAAACTCATACAGGTTTGAAACAAGGGTGAGTAAATAATGATAAGATGTAAGGAGTATTAGGGTTACTCACCCTTTTGTACCACTGTCTGACCTGTGTCCGAACAAATGCGTTGTGGTTGTATCACCATATCGAGAATCAATATTTAAACAGCTAACCACATGAAATACAAAACCCCATTACAAGTTTTAAATGAACGTTTTTTCTACTCCTTGCATGCTGAGTGGACAGCTGGCTAACAAATAACAAATACTCATACTTTCCCCCGTTTTCTATTTCTTTGGCGCCAAAACTGCTCTAACCACAAGACAGCAGTTAAGCACCGGAGAAACTCATTCATATTTGAGCAGCGGGCTTGTCGCTTGGGCACCTGCCTCACACCTGTTGCCCCGTCACAATAGAAATGGCTCCGTCTCTTTGCTTTTGGGACGTTGCCGCTGAGGTCAGTTTGAGCTGTTAAAAGCTGACACCAAGATGAACAAGCTAGTTATGTCCAGTTGTTGATGGAATTGAAAAAAGGCTATTTATTACTTCCATATACAGTTGCACTCTAACAATAATGCAGAGCAAACTCTAGGGAGCGATATTGTTCGGTGAGGAGTGATGCTGTTTATGGCTGCACGCCCGTCTTGCTGAAGTGGAACGCCGGCTGTTGCCGTGGGGCAAAACAAGGACTTGGAGATGTTAAGCCTCAATTGGAAAAGTTGGTACAGATGCTCATTCTAATAGGATGGCGAATGGCCACTGAAAGTAGAGCGCTACAGTCGGGTTCTGGAAGTGAAAACCCATTTTCTCCATAGGGAAAGTGATTTTGAATGACAACGTGTGTATATATATGGGTCAGTGACATGACATCTAAATTTTCTGTCCGCATTTTTTTCAGTTAAAAATTTGTTTAAATGCATTAAAAAGATGCCATATATATGAAGTACCTCTCCTATGTATGGAGCCACTTTAACTTTTTTAAAAAAAGATTAGTTATTTGTAATTTTTCTGTTATCAAAGTGTCAAAATGTCATGTGGTGCAACCATCCGGCCATAACTGTTGCTTTGGAAATGTCACTGAAATAACCCTTAATCTATTCTGATAAAATTTCTGCACTATTTGGCATGATTTCCAAAGTGTTTTGTAATCCTGTATAAAATTGTAAAGCATTTGTATTTATATTTCCATCATAATATGCAGTGCACTGCATAAATGAGTATACCCCTTCTAAAACTAAACTAACTGAGCAATTACTCTTTACCTAGAAAACACGTTAGGGTTCTTTGGAGATATAATGTTCCAACAAGCCGGCTTGAGCAATTACCAAAGAAGAATGTCAAAATTATTCAGCAAAATAAGATTTTCTTATCAAAGTAATAAAATGTTCTGTTGCAAAAATGAGTACACCCTCTTGAAAGTTACTAAATAAAAGTATATTGAACCAAACCTTTTAAAGACAACTAATTTCCTGATAGTTAAATGCATTTTATAGCCTACTGAATCTTAATGCAATGAATCCACTTGGAAGGTGACTTATTACTTGGCATAAAAGAGGACAATAGTACAAGAGGAATACCAAATTATTGTTTTAAGTGTGAAAATATAGCAGAAGTAGCCCCAACATTCAAAAACAATAGACTTAAGTAATCAGGTCTTCACTTTAAGTTTTCATTTATTAATGAGAAAATTTTTGCTACAAAAACAGCCGGAGAAATATCATGCAAGTGTCTCAGAGCCGGCAAAAGCTATGAAAAGAGTGACACTTTATCTCACAGAGTACAACGCAGCCTGCGGAAGTGACATGCATGGTTGTTGTCACCACTAGAATTACCTACTGTAGCCAAAGCACAATAAACTCATTTAACCTCTTCCGAGGCCCATATTTACAAAATATAGACTTCTAGGAATCCATACTCTGGTCTCAAGAGACCAAGTCAATCATTTCGGATCCAAAAGCATCCAAAATGTTCTGGTGTTGCTAGAGGAGGAGTACAGTGAGAAGTGCCTGGTGCCCACAGTGATGTTCAGTGATAGTAAAGCTCTTCTATAGGGATGTATGAGTGCTGAAGGTGTGAAGAAGTTGTGCTTTATCAATGCTGTCATGAATTTACACACCACTGTGTGATGTAATACAAAAAACTGAAACTGCAGATGCTACCCTCCCCTCATTGCCTGCATTGTTGGGCACTTTTTCAGCATGACAATGAAGATAATCATTCTCCCAAGGTGAAAATCATTTAGTGGACATGTATTTCAGTCTTAACATTCTTGAGCAGCTGTGGGGGATTTTGTAGAGACGAGCTGAGCAAAACTCCCCATTAAAGACTAGGGTGTTTACGGAGGTTCTCCTCCAAGAGTTAAACAGGACAGATGTGGCATTTGTCATGAACTTGTACACTCAGTGCCAAGAAGTGTCAGAGCAGTACACTTAAATTTCTTGAGGGCATACTAAGTACTGGAATATTATACATTCGCTGAATTACATCTAGGGTTTACTCATTTCTGCAATCCTTTATTTAAACAAAATTGGCTCATTTTATATTAGTGATTGTTAAGAAAGTACATCTTTTATATTTATTCAGAGGGGGTGTACTCATTTATGCTGTGCATTGTACAAACAGACTTTGTTTTTATATTGAAATCCATTCAAAGATAGACTCATTCAAAAAAGACTTTGCATCATATACCAATTTGCCAATAACCTATGGAAGCATCAAGCAGGTTTCTAACTCTCTTTTAAAACTGGAAAAAAAAACAAAAAACAAAACCTTTTTAATGGCTGGTATGTAGTTACCACATTTGGATATCGTTTGGTATGACCTCAACAAAACAATGAACATTAAGTTATTTCTTTAAATATTTATTTTTATTATACATTATAAATAATAATATACATTATATTATATATTTTATGCTACATCCAACAATCCATCTGCTCTCATGCCACACATCATGTTCTCATGCAGTGAAAAACACATCACGGAGCAGTTACTTTAGGTATGAAATCTCAGCGTTCAAATTTGGTCATTGTTTTAAAGAAATTCAAACAATAAATACCGTTTTGTGGCTCCTTAATGTGTCCTGACAGTTTCGCCTCAGTTCAACCAGAATGTGAACCGGTCATCTCTTCTTCTTTACTAGTTATAGCACAAAATAAACATGAATGAACATCAGAAGGTATCTTGTTTTAACCGCAGAAAGAAGTCAATACACTTCATTTTTCAAGTTTAAATCCACTGACATTAATCTACTTTCCTGTCTGGTTTGTTTGTCGCACAAAATGGCAGATTCTGCATTACGATTGATCAGATCGCCTGTCAATCAAAATCTCGGCAAAGAGTCAATTGCAAGTCAAAAAACACTTGGGAGATTATATGTCACAATTCTGACTTTATAACACGCAATTACGAGTTTATATCTCACAAATTCTGACTTTAATGAAAATAATTGAGTTTACATCTCAAGTTTATATAACTGCGACTTTATATCATGCAGTTCTGACTTTATTATTTGTGATTACAAGTTTATATCATGTAATTCTGAGAAAAAAATGTCAAAATGTCATAATCAGTGGAAAAAATACTTACGGAACCAAGGCTGCTGAGAAAGTGGGCTGGCACAAATATACATATAGCAAGCTCCCTACATAGTCAGTATTATATATTATTTAATTAGTGTGCTTCCTACATAAAGGCTGTGTCTAAAGAAACCTGTTCTGCCAGATTCCAAGGCAGCATGTGTCTTTTGCAGAGACGGCAATCCCAGAATGCATTGCAACGGGCTAACTGAAAGAAAATCCAAGATGACGAAAGAATCTACAGAGATTCTGATTATAAACTGATAATTAATTCAATACTCAAAGTTATCCATCAATATAGTTAAAAAAAGTACCTAATATTTGTGTGTACTGTCTAGTTTTAAGCTTCTGAAGTGCAACAACTGGGATCCGAAAGTAAAATTACTACTCATTTCCTCCATGTAGGTTAATTTTTAATAATAACTTGTTAACTTTTAAAGGTGACCTATTATGCTCCTTTTTGCAAGATGTAATATAAGTCTCAGGTGTCCCCAGAATGTGTCTGTGAAATTTTAGTTCAAAATCCTCCACAGATCTTTTATTATATCATTTTGAAAACATGCATGTCTCTTTAAATGCAAATGAAATACTGCTTCCCGCCCCCTTTTCCAGAATAGAGCTGTGCCTTTACAGCTGGTACCTCAGATACTTTGCCAAAACAGCATCTATTTGGTTTTGATTATCATGTGTATCGCGGTGAAATCGTGTTTTAAAGCTATATCAGTTTAAATTTCTGATATGGGGTTTTTGAGCACACACATCTAAAGCGAACACACAGAAAGTGGCTTTCACATGGCATGTAAGTACTAAACTAAGTTCTCTTTCATGTCTTATTGCACTTAAACTGTCAAATACACACAAGTTTATGTTAAAAACACACAGGAGTTACAAAAAACGTTTATGTCTGTGAAGATAAATGGCTGAGAAAGCAATGGCATGTTTATATTAGATCTGTGTGGCAGGAGCATAATATACAGTAAATAAATCAATGAATCCACTGCTCTTCTGTCTCCTCTGAGGACTCTAAATAGTGTTCAGTGCATGTCTGTGTAGCCAACGACAAAACAGTTAGAATGCTTTCCCCGAACTTTTGCCATGGCATTTGAACTGGTACACTGCTGTCGCTTGCTAAAAACAAAATGGCAGCACCATGGGTAGAAATGTGCAGATTAAGGGGCGTTAATATTATAATAAGATCACCTTTCTAAATCACGGGAAAAGCAAAATCTGACACACCCGTTTTTTTTAACAAATTTGCAGAGAAAGGCTTACCAAAACAAAGTGACTCGGCTGTTCTTTTTCACATTTTCTGGGTTGGAAGATATCGATTAAAGTATCTAAACATGGGAAAAAGCCAGATTTTCATGATATGTTTCCTTTAAAGGAAGTCCACTTCCTGAATAAAAAATTACAGATAATATACTCACCCCCTTGTCATCCAAGATGTTTATGTCTTTCTTTCTTCAGCCGTAAAAAAAATTATATTTTTTAAGGGAAGCTTTTCAGGAGTTTTCTCCATACAATGATCCCAAATATGGTTGTAAATGATCTCAGCCGAGGAAGAATGGTCTTATCTAGCCAAACGATCTGTTATTTTCATTTAAAAAAAACAATTGAAATACTTTTTAATCTCAAAGGCTCATCTTGTCTTACAGTTAGGGTATGTCGGAAAAACTTCAATCGTATTTTTTTGCTCAATTTCAAAAATCACTTCAAAATCATCCTACATCACTGCAGAAGTATCGACTGAGGCTTGCAAAGTGAACATGCAAAGAAGATCAAACACCCTTAACTAAAAAAGGTAAAACAGCGATATAGGGCAATTTTGAAGTTGAGGGCAAGTTTTTTGACATACGCTAACTGTCATGAACCGGGGAAAAAAAATAGTCCAGGCAGAGTAAGACATGACAAGCATTTTACATTAAAAAGTAGATAAATGGTATTATTCTTATTAAAATAACAGATCGTTTCGCTAGATAAGACCCTTCTTCCTCGGCTGGGATACAGCACTTTACAACCACATTTGGGATCGTTTGAAGCTCCATTTAAACTGCGTTTTGGAAGTTCAAAATCGGGGCACCATATCAGTCCATTATATGGAGAAAAATCTAGAAATGTTTCCCTCAGTAAAACATCATTTCTTTTCGGCTAAAGAAAGAAAGACATGAACATCTTGGATGACAAGGAGTGAGTAAATTATATGTCAATTTTTGTTCTGGAAGTGGACTTCTCCTTTAAAGACAGACCTACTGTGAGCAACAATGTTGTTAATTGACAACAAATGATTCGATGAAGCATCAGCTCACTTTATTTCAACTTGTTTTTTAAATAATCCAGTTTAACAGTGCAGTGCCTGGTGAAAAACTACATTATCTATAATTCTGCAAGGAAATCTCCACCAATCAGAGAATTGTGACCAGAAGACCTGCCCAGTTTTATGAATCACTTCAAATGATGTAAATTGTGAGTGTGAAAAACATATGTAATCAGTATCTTTAAATCAATAGTTTAATAGTTATCTCACATTCTTAATTTGGTTGTCATCCCCAGTGCTTCATGTGATTGTAGTTCTTTTCCTCATTAAAGCCATGAATTTTTCTGTATGATTTTCATAATACTTCTTTGCTTCACATCAAAGTTTTTAATGTTGTGATTCTCCTCACAGCTGGTTGGTTTGGTTAATGACTTGTAACTCTTTAACAAAGCCTTTCCCTATGGGAAAAAAATGAATGGAAAAGTACTTGACGTGGGTTGCGTTTTTAATCACTTTTGAAGTACAGACAGGATGTCTATGTAAGTAGTAGGCAAAAAGGCTACTCGCTTCATTTTGGAACAGAGCCCGCTTTTGGTTTTGGGTGTTTAACCAGCATGTGGATACTTACTTGAGCTTTTCTGCCAAGTTTATCCTTTAGGATACAAAGGTTGACATAATAATGTCATATCACATTTCGACTTCCCTAAAAGGTATGGATTCAAACACCTCACGGTTCTTAACTGAACGTCACAGCTTAACAGGTCCGTGCCCTGTGAGTGAAGACAACATATGGACAATGCCCTCCCTTCCTGTTTCAAGGGAATGTTGTTCTGGCTGGGTGGACTCCTGGGAAGGGGAGCGCTACCTTTGACCTTTGGGAGAACTCATTTACTCTGACCCACAGTGAGAAGATGATGGGATCTGCAGAAAAGGATGCAGCTAACCAGCTGTCTCTGGCAACACACCGCAGTCCTATAGGAGCCCAATGATGGAACGTTCCCCCTTCTGAGAGGAGCACAAGAGCCACATCCATTATCACCCTTCCTACTTTTATACACTGCAGTTCTCCACAAAAGCCCCGTCATTGATAGGTTTGCTTCTAAAGGAAACATCTGAAGAGCTGCAGGAAACCTTAACATGAAAAATTGCACCTTTCTCTTATTAAACACACTCATCATGTTTGGGCCTGCGACTGGGTAGACATTAAAGAAATTAAGTAATTCCTTATTAAATGAGATAAGAACCTACTACCGATAAAATGTTAAATGCATAAATCTTTCTTTCATTTTCATTTAATTTTCCAGTGAAAACAGCTATAATTTGATATAAAATTATACAAAATGATGTTGCTCTTCTTTGGAAGTACTTTTCCATTATTGCATGTTTCCATGCTTTGCTGTATCAGGCGGCTTTTAATGAGGTAACGTTTCGCCCGTATGCCTTTAGCCCTAGTTTTACTGCTCAGGCATGACAGCTGTGGGCCTGACATCACTTCCCAGCTCTTCATGTGCTGAAGATGTAATTCAAGTCGCCAGTATTTACAGACTCAGGCACATCTTGCTGGCCCGTCACCCGTCCTGTGAGATCTCGCCCTGTCTGATGTGTCAATAGGAAAAGGTGTTTGTTGAAATTTGAACTGTTTATGTAGAGCTGTGCCAAAATGGTCTTCTTGTGTAAAGTATGCATGATATTGTTCGTCATGATTTGTTGCAGTACGTCTTTTGCCAGATATAGGAATAATAAATACTCATTGCAGACATTGCAAAGTAAATATTTGAAAAAGATAAAACATAACCTTATAAGGCATCTTTAAAAACAGGATTTTTTTTTTCTTTTTCTAGAAGCAAACTGTATGGGAAGCAGTCTGAAATGTGATTAGAAATAAAATGCATTAAAAGTAGTTTTCCCCCCAGATTTCAAAATACTTGAATAGTAAAATGTTAAATATTTTGACTTTGAAATGAAATTACCATTGAACTTCTTTAACAATTAGCATCTTTGTTGTTAATTTAAAATCTTGTTGTACAGCCTTGTATAATATAAAGTATATAAAAATGTATTTGATATGCAAAATCATCTGGAAAACACCTCAGGCAGGTAAAAGCACTGAACCTTTGCACAAAAGCTCAGTGCAAAAGGCATTTCAGTAACAGCAGGGACTTCACTGGACTCCGTTTGCCCCTTATGAACATAAAAGAGCAAATGTTTATATGCCAGTGTACATTTCATTTAAACACCATATGTGATGGGCACAATTATCCATTTGTCTGCTGATTTTTTAAAATGTGCAGTTGAGGTCAAAAGTTTACATACACCTTGCAGATTCTGCAAAATGTTAGTTATTTTACCAAAATAAAAAGGATACAAAATGCACGTTTCTTTTTTATTTAGTACTGACCTGAATAAGATATTTCACATAAAAGACCTTTACATAAAGTCCACAAGAGAAAATAATAGGTGAATTTATAAAAATGACCCTGTTCAAAAGTTTACATCCCCTTGATTCTTAATACTGTGTTGTTACCTGAATGATCTACAGTGCTTAATGCACTGTGTTTCTTTCTGGAGCATCAGTGAGTGTTTGAACCTTCTGTAATAGTTGCATATGAGTCCCTCAGTTGTCCTGAGTTTGAAAAGATGGATCTCTCAATCATACAGTCATTGTTGGAAAGGGTTCAAATACACAAAAATGCTGAAAAACCAAAGAATTTGTGGGACTTGAAGGATTTTACTGAAGAACAGCAGGCAGTTTAACTGTTCAGGACAAAGTGACTCATGAACTATCACTGAACGGAGGATGAATGCACTTTTTATTAAGGATGAATGCACTTTATTGGACTTGTTTTGGACTGATGAAGAGAAACACCCGTCTATGCCATTCTAAAGCTTGGAAGTGGCAGGATAATTTTTAATTTAACTCCAATTGGATTCGTCTGAAAGAAGGAAGTCTTATACACCTAGGATGCCTGGAGGGTGAGTAAATAATGGGCTAATTTTCATTTTTGGATGAACTATCACTTCAACATGGACAAACAGCATGTTGACATGGTCAAATTTTATGCATTCTGTTTATTCTTAAAGGGGTCATCAAGATGCCCATTTTCTACAAGTTGATATGATTCTTTAGAGTCTTAATGAAAAGTCTATAATATACTTTGGTTAAAATTTCTCAATGGTTGTGTAAAACACCCTTTTTACCAAAATCAGCTCTGCAAAAATCATCTCATTCTTGTCGAGGCTGCTTTAAATGCAAATGAGCTCTGCTCGCCCCGCCCCTCTCTTCTCTCTGTGGAGTGATGAGCCTGTTTACTTTAGCCGCATTTAGCCGCGTTTAGCTGCTAAACTTGCTAACTAGCACATTATTAGGAAAGGCGATCGCAAAGATTCATAAAAAAACCCTTATACTCACTTCTGCTGTCATGAATGATCCATGAATGATTGTCTAATTTACATCCCTGCTCCGGCATCGAAACAAAGAGGGCGGACTGTTATAGCTGATCTGAGGTGAGATGCTCATGTCAATCAACTATTGTGGGAGCGGCCTCTGTCTGTGTGACGGCACAACGACAGGCATCTGAGAATGGCTCGAAGGGGATATCATTTTGACAGATGAATTAAAAACCACTGCATGGATTTTTATCATTATAGGGTAGATTTGTACATACACTGACAACACACATTAATGTTCAAACAACATGAAAAAGTGAACTTAGCATTCGATGACCCCTTTAAATCCTCATTAAAGCAGAAGTTTACTTCCAGAACAAAAATGTACAGATAATTTACTCACCCCTTTGTCATCCAAAATGTTCATGTCTTTCTCTTTTCAGTCGTAAAGAAATTATCTTTCTTGAGGAAAACATTCCAGAATTTCAATGCAGCTTTAAAAGGCTCTAAACAATCCCAGCCAAAGAAGAAAAACTTCCACCCAATTTTCTCCTCTAACTTCAAAATCATCCTACATCTCTGTTTTACCGTTTTTTGTAAAGGGCATTTGATCTTCATTGCACATTCACTTTGTAAACACTAGGTCGGTACTTTGCATCGACGTAGGGCGATTTTGAAGCTGGAGCAGCAAATGAGATGGGAATTTTTAGACATACCCTAACTGTATTGTTAGGTTAAAAAGTATATAAATTGTACATTTTCTTAGAAAGTAACCGATCATTACGCTAGATAAGACCCTTCTTCCTTGGCTGGGATCGTTTAGAGCCCTTTGAAGCTGCAGTTAAACTACATTTTGGAAGTTCAAACTCACGGGCCACTACATGGAGAAAAATTCTGAAAGAAGCATAATTTCTTTACAACTGAAGAAAGAAAGACATGAACATCTTGGATGACAAGGGGTGAGTAAATTATCTGTAAATTTTTGTTCTGGAAGTGAACTTCTCCTTTAACATACGTTAAACATAGGGGTGTAACGGTACACGGATATCACGGTTTGGTATGTACCTCGGTTTGAGGGTCACGGTTCGATGCGATTTCAGTACAACAGAAAAAAAAAATCTACTATGCTAGGTTTCTTTTCATTTATTTTAAACAGACAGTAGTACAAATTACAATTTTTTTCTACTTACATGTGAAAATACTAAATATTATATCAAATTAATGTCACATATAGGCTATAAAATCTGCAGTACATGTATACATACAAGGAATAAATACTTGAAATATATTTAATTTAGTTAACTGATAGACAAGGGGGGGAAACAGTGCAACACATGACGAAGCCTATTGCTGAGTTTCAGTTCAGTTTTGTGACAGAAAGGAAACTCAAATGGCACAAAGCCACATTCTGTTGATTTTGATGGTATAAGGAAAGTTGAAGTAATCGCGCCGACGCACACGAACACAAAACATATCAGTTCCAGGCTTCTAGCATTGCTAACTTGACAGTGCAGTTGGTACTTTATCAAAATAAAACACAGTGAACCAAACATCAGCGCGCCCACCTCACTGTGTCACCGTTAGAACGCGACTGAAGTACAAAGTCTATAATTTACATAATAAATCATAGTTTAGCATTTGGATGCATGGCAAATATGGAAATATTATGGGATATTTGGATTTGTGCCAAATAAGAGAAGTAGGATACATGAGCACAAATCTCCATTTAGCAGACAGTTAAGTGCGCAAGCCTTTAAATTCACGGTATACTCCTCTGTCAGTGAGAGACGCGTTCAGAATCAGCACATGGTCACTGTCTAGTGGTCTTTGTCTTCAAGTGCGCAACTCACGGCATTCGCTGTTTTTCTGCCGGCGGTTATCAAACAGCGTTGCATTACTGCGGGCGCCCCTTTCTGGATTGAGGGTGAATTGGCTGTATTCGTTGTAAGGCCTCATGCACCGAACCGAGATGCCCGTACCATGACGGTTTGGTACAAATACATGTATTGTTACAGTCTTGCGTCTGTTTAACAGATTCTTCAATAAAAGCTGAGCTTCTATCATTCCAAGAGCATCTGTAAGATGTAGGCTTTCATTATAATTATCCTCTACATTTTATTAGAACATGCTTGACTGTTTCAGGATGATCACATCTGACACAACATCAGGATTCATGTTTTCCAGTGTTATGATGTGACTGGTTAAGTGCAGAGTGTCTGATTTTGAGACGAGATTCTCGTCTATTCCCAAAACTTCCCCTCTCACTTCCAACTAATATGTGAATATTATATAGATGTCATCCTTCATTCTCACCATCCCATTTTCTTTGCTAAAATTAGCCCTTTTACTTCCAGTTTACTCATTAAACTCATATTTCTGAGTGTTTTAATGCTTTTTTAGCTATTTGATCCACCAAAAACAAAAGGAAAAATTTTCAGTTGTGGTACAATCGCTGTCATATAAATGTACCATTAGAATGATTTCTGAAGGATTAGATGACACTGAAAATTGGAGTAATGAAGCTGAAAATTCAGCTTTGCATCACAGGAACAATACATTCAAATAAAGAATCGTTTTTTAAATTGCACTAATACTTCAAAATATCGCTGTTTATTTTTGCTCAAATAAATGCTGCTTTGGTGAGCATTAAAAAATATATCAGTCCTACTTAAACCTTACTTTGTCTATATTACACACATTTGCCTTTTCTTTTGTAACTTTCACACTCATATTATTTGAGATCCTCTCTTCAAAATGATTCCATTCACTCTGCAAACCTCAGCAAATATCTAAAAACAAGCAGCAAACACTTGCCAAAGAAAACACTTACTACTATTAGTGCAATTACCCAATTTACCTCGCAAACAGCAATCCATCTTTCTCAGTTACAGGTGTCAGACTGACTAAAACATACACATTCACATTGTGTTCTCTGAAGTGTTTCATCCATTTGAATTCATGAAACACACCAGCAAAAATCTGCAAACCAACTATGTGAAGTCAACTTGTAAACGAAGTGCACTTTTTCAAAAGTGTTAAATAACATAAAAAGTGTACTCTGATTTCAATAATATATATTTTTTCAATAATACTGTAGAGTTGAAGTACACACTCAATACATTTAAGCACAGCTGGAACACTGTATTGACCAATCAGCATCCAGGATCTGATTTATAACATAAAAAATACCTTTCCTTGCAGTATGATGATAACAGTATCTATATTACTTGTATCACGAGAACTGATTCATCAAGTTCATAATGAACTCAGAAACACAGGCCATCTAATCCCCGGCACATTTACAAAGGGCTGCCAAAACAGGCAGGCTCCCAGGCCGCTGCATGGATTGTGAGGAGCCATAGACAAGAGCTGGAGACCCACTGGGAGGAGAGAAAACATTGGCTGGCCCTGTCTGACACCAGGGGTTAGGGGGTCAACCTCAGCCACTGTAGGCAGCTTAGAAGAGAGGCTGTCCCCTCTCCCCCCAGCACCATCATTTTGAAGAGCAGGCAGCTGGCAGGTGTCAGGAGTTACAAAGGGCCATCTGTGCGCAGAGAACTGTCCCCACCATTCCCTCGCTTGCTACTTCATTAAACTTTCCACTTTATAAAGCCAGTGAGCTGGCTCCTCAAACTGACCAGAGAGTGGGACAAGTTCCAAAAGATGTTTTCTCCCAGCATGCCCCACTTTGTCAGGAACTCACACAACTTGTTTGTACTTTTTTGTGCTTTAAGATGACAAGCTAGTTAAAAAGCTATTCATTTATATATATATATATATATATATATTATGATATTATGTACATATTTGGGCTTCTAATTTAATATGCACATTTAGTATAATTAATTTTATAAATTCTTTAAAATGGTGAAAATATTTATTGAATCATTTATTTATTTAATTTTAATACTATGGGTTGGTAAGGACAGGTCAATGGTCATTGTTCAAAATGTAGATCTGCTTTTTTTTCTGCAATCATATATTTATATTGTATGAATCCATACATAATGTGAATTGCAGAACATGCAGAATCTGAAATCAGATTGGATTTATTTGGACTGACGAAAATTAGTGCATGCAAACATAACTAATCAGATCGAAGTTTCATTCTTATTGAGCTTAGTTGGACTGATTGGTGTTTACACTGAATTTATTTCAGTCTGATTGAGCCATCTGTCTGATAATAGATTATTTGGTTGCATATAACTTTAGCCTTACAAGTTTTTGTTTTAATGCTGGGCCGCTTTTCATAATTTTAACATGATCACCTAATTCACTGATTAATTAATTGATTCATTGAAAGTTGGTATTTATCAGCCAATCAATTCATGAACCACCTGAAACATACTTTTTGAGGACCACTGACATACAACATGAAAAATGAACAATGGTTTTGCTAAAGATTCAATTCAACAGTGTTATTAAATTATTTAATCTATTACATTTTAGTGGTAGATATAATGGCAAAAGAAAAAAGTAAAAATATTGAATAAAAGTAACACCTGTAAATTAAGAAAACATCTTCATTACTTTGCTGCAAATACTCAAAATGCAACAGAGTACAGAAACATGCTGAAAATACTTGCAACCATTGTTGGGGAGTAACTAGTTACATGTAACGGAATTACGTAATTTAATTACAAAATAAATGTAATTGTAATTTGTTACAGTTACTGAGAAAAAATGTGTAATTAAGTTACAGTTAGTTTTGAAAAATGTTAGTGATTACAAAGGGGGTTACATTTTTTTCACACACACACCCACATACACGTTTAACAGACAAGTTCTTTCACAAGTTGCATTGACTGCTATAAAATGAGACACCAATGTTTCAGGAGTTTAGGACAGAATAGGACACATGCTTATTCGCTAACTGTTTTATTTCCTATTTGGGTTTATGCATATACAGTACTTTTTTTTAAGATTAATAGTTTTTTTAAAGGCATTGTTAGATGCCAGTGTTTCCAGTCATAACTATGCAAACATTCGATTTCAAAACCAGTATCATAGCTATTAAACTATTTCTTGTTATGATTTCAAATCTGTATTTAACCTCAGAATGATCTCAAAGTAAATAAGAGGTGTTAAGTCTGAATTTGTGTGGCTGTGCTTTAAATTGAATTAAATTACACGGCTCTGTGGAATGCTTGATTCTGATTGGTCAGTCATGGCATTCTATTATTCTCCAATAACAACTGGTAAAAGCTAATAACATAGACTCATCTGGGCAACTTAAGTCGGCGCTATACGCTTGATAGTTTTTCTTGGTGGAAGCTTTGCATTTGGTTGGCTAATAAAATATTAAAACTTAATTTAATATTATGTGTACAAGTTCTTAATTCTGTCATCCTGGTATCATGGACTCGCTCTATTGTTTCATACAAATGCAGCTGCTGCCATTTTGTTTTGTACACTGTAATAGATTATAAGATAACTAACAAACTAGTACTTTAAGTACAGTTTGTGTAATTAAGTACTAGTACTTAATTATTTATATGGTGAAATATTGTGTAATAAAAGTGGTCTGACTTCATCCCTTAAATGTCTGTGTGGTTTGAACTTGCCACTTGCTAGCAACTCAGATCAGTGTTTTGTGTCTAATTATTTAGTTTTGTGGCAAGCAGCTGTATAATAAGTGGGATAATGTACATCCAGCCAGTTGTTATCGCAAAATATAATTTTCACAATAAATTATCCATTATAATACTTTTAATTTTAAGTGATAAAGGATTTTGAAAGTCTGACAGTAATCAGTGTTGAGCGCTACTGTAAGGTTAACTCTGCCTGGTTTAAATGTTTTAAAATGATTAACAGATGAAAATATTAGAAATTTAGAAAAGTAATCAAAAAGTAATCAAAAGTAATGTTACATCACTTTAATAAAGTAATTGAAAAGTTACACTACTTATTACATTCTAAATCAAGTAATTTGTAATCTGTAACCTATTACATTTCCAAAGTAACCTTCCCAACACTGCTTGCAACACAACCAAACAAAAACAGAAACACTCTGCAATACTCACAACCCGACCAAATACAGAAACCTGCTACCAATTCTGACAACACAACCAAAAACATAAATGCACTGCAAATACTCACAATGTGACAAAATACTCACAACGCAACCAAATACAGAAATGCACTGCAAATACTCCCAACATAACCAAATACAGAAAAGCACTGCAAAAACTCACAACACAA